>ML100416.1:35897-59833 GCA_003697995.1 Taxidea taxus jeffersonii | reverse complement strand
AAAAAAAAAAAAAATTCTAGTACATTGGTAGTTATATCACGAATGCTTTAGTGCCAACAGTTTCCATCACAGTATTGCTGTATTATGAGCAGAAATACTGATTATTTAGAGTTAGATCACGTGCTTTGAGAAAGTCATTATGGATTGTTTTTTAATTCTTACTGGGGATCTTTTTTTTCTTCTGGCTCTTTTCCCCACTCTTGGTGTATGCCAGGAGTTCAAATTATTAAGGAATTTTGCCTTAATGTCAAAGACCAAATTTAGACAGATTATGTAACATCTAATAAAAGCTAATAAAGCCAGTGGCAACACATTTTCATTGATTGCCAGCAGACCACAACTCTGTTGTAGCTTGATCACACTATAATTAGCATCCTCAGAATTTGAAAAAAATTTGATTTACCAACTCCATTCTTCTCATTTAAAAATATAAACTCTGCTCTTCATTAAAAAAGGGTGGAGTAGAGTGTGTATAACCCATTGCCATAAATTATGGCACTTTGGAGTTCATGAAATTAACTAGAGTCATCAGCGATATTTGTATATTTTCCAGATGTATTAAATTATGGAACTAACATTTTTCCTTTAATTAGTATACTCATCTTTTTTTTTTTTTTTAAGGTTTTATTTATTTATTTGACAGACAGAGATCACAAGTAGTCAGAGAGGCAGGCAGACAGAGAGGAGGAAGCAGGCCCCATGCAAAACAAAGAGCCCGATGCAGGGCTCGATCCCAGGACCCTGGGATCATGACCTGAGCCGAAGGCAGAGGCTTTAACCCACTGAGCCACCCAGGCGCCCCTATACTCATCTTCTAATTTTCCTATAGTTTTATCACATTGCAAAGAAAGTGATTCAGAACAGGTAGTCTGAAATATGAGAGGGCAGATTTTCCCTGTAGGTTCACCCTATGGTGTTACCTTCTTTCCTTGGCTTATCTATCACTAAAAAGTTTGAGAACGTAGTTGTTACAAAGAAGAAAGTGATTCTGAAACACAGGATTCTTGCTTTTATGGACTTCTGATAGTGGTTATAATAATATATAATGAAATGATGTAAACGGCTTATTTTCTTAAATTACAATTTTTTCTCCTTTGAAATCTTCACAGAACCCGAAATTTGCCACAAATACTCCTATGGTGTGCGGGCCATTGTTCAGTGCGTTCCTGCGTGGCTTCGTTTCATCCAGTGCCTGCGCCGGTATCGGGACACAAAGAGGGCCTTCCCTCACTTGGTCAACGCTGGGAAGTACTCCACAACTTTCTTCACGGTCACGTTTGCAGCCCTGTACAGCACTCACAAAGGTATTCTGTGACTGCAAAAAGATCTTTTAAAACCCAAAGATTTTTCACTACTTATATCTGTTTCTTACCCTGGTTGCTTTTCCATTTGTCATGCTCTTTTTTTCCATTGAAGTTGGAATCCCCTCACTTATACTACTTTGTTCTTGAACACAATTTTAGTCTCATTCTAGTACTTACTAACAAGTACCGCCAAAAAAAAGTCATCCAGAAAAGGAAGGATTTGTGATAATGTGTAAAATCCTGAATTATGTTTAATGTGCTCTATCTTAGACACCTTGGGCTTTCATTTGGCTTTTTTAGACCCTTGTTCATTAATGAGGTTGGGAAATGCTAGGTGAAAAGATTCCCTCTGGCAATCATGTATATTTTTAATCACGTTCCTTCACCAAGTAGTAAGGATTGTTTCCAGCCCATTTAACTGCAAATTGAGTTCTCTGATCTCTCTAGTTTCTTATCTCCATAGCAACCAGTTATTACTTGAGACTGCTCTTCTGTTGGGAGGAGAAAAAAGCTTTTAGGTTCTGAGCCACATGCAGTCAGTCCTTTTGAATTTTTAACCTTTTTCCAAGAACTGTCAATCAAACCTCTTGCTTGCTTTTACTTAAAATGCATTCTGTCTATTTTGTCTATTTAAATCAGCTCTCAGCCCACCCCTTTGAGGCTGCACCCTCATCTGTGGGTGGTAAAGAAGTGTTACTTATTGAAATTATTATAATTATTCTTTAATACTTAAGTAAATTTTTTTCAGTGACTTTTTTGAATTGAAATACTGTATTTTAGGAACCTTAATTAGTAGCTCCTAGCTACTTAGCTAAAGTATGTCTGATGGTCTTGAAAGACTGGGGCACTGGTGTTTTTGTGAGGCTTGCAGTTTGGTCTAGTAGAATACTTTTTAGCATACTTCTACTTTTTGCAGTAGATTCTGCAGTTACAGTAATATTGATAATGCAGCCAATAACTTTATCCTTATATAGGCATTCTTATTAAACGATATAGTTTAACTAAGTGCTTCAGTGAGAAAAACACACCCTGAACGCTCCCATAATTTTAACTCTTACTAAGGAATGCTATTCTTTAGTCTGGGCAAGCATCATGATTCACAAGGTTGTTACTAGACAATTTATAAGTCAGACAACTGATTTGATATATGGTACCTTATGCCTTAAGAGCCCTTTAGTTTTCTCCCATGCTGGGTAACAAAGTGTTTTTGGTTGAATATTTTAGGATATAAGTTATCTTTAACCATACTGATACTATTCAGGATGAAGCTGAAAATCTTAATTCCTCAAATCTGTGCCAGCTTCACATTTAATAACCTGAAGCTAAAAGCATGGTTTGGATTGTATTGTGATCTTCAGACTTTTGTTTTTGCTCAAGTATTCCTTCAAAGAATTTTTAAAACTATATTATTATCATTTTTATTTTATTAAACTATTATTTAAACTATATTCTCTGACATTTTTAAATCTACATGTGAAATTTTTATCTTGTTTATTTTTTTTTAAGATTTTATTTATTTATTTGACAGAGAGAGATCACAAGTAGGCAGAGAGGCAGGCAGAGGGAGAGGGGGAAGCAGGCTCCCCGCTGAGCAGAGAGCCCAATGTGGGGCTCGATCCCAGGACCCTGAGATCATGACCTGAGCCAAAGGCAGAGGCTTAACCCACTGAGCCACCCAGGCGCCCCTCATCTTAAGTTTAAATAATTTCTTAAAATGTAGTTTACAGTATATTTTAAATATTCAAAAACAATTTTTTTAAGATGTATTTATTTGACCGGGGAGGGCGAGGGCAGAAAGACAGTGTGTCTCCAGCGGACTCCGCTGAGCACAGAGCTGGACAAGGTTCGATCTCACAACCCTGAGATCATGACCGGAACCAAAACCGAACTGAACACTTAACTGACTGAGCCACCCAGGTGCCCCTTAAATATTCACATTTTATTTTATTTTGTTTATTTTTAAATATTTTATTTATTTATTTGACAGAGAGAGAGTGCCCAAGCAGGGTGAGAGGCAGGCAGAGGGAGAGGGAGAAGCAGGCTCCCTGCTGAGTAGGGAGCCCGATGTGGGGCTCAATCCCAGGACCCCGGGATCCTGACATGTTCTGAAGGCAGATACAACTGACTGAGCCACCCAGGTGCCCAAATATTCACATTTTAAAATAAAACTGCTAACTATTTTTATTAAGTGTGTCCAGGTAATCTAAATATAAAAGCATGATACTTACCATGACTTATTGTTTTAAAAATAAAGCATTTGGGGGCACCTAGGTGGTTCAGTCAGTTTAGCATCTAACTCTTGACTTCAGCTCAGTTCCTAATCTCAGGGTCATAGGATCGAGCCCCAGCATCGTGCTCTGCACTCAGCATGGAGTCTGCTTGTTCTTCTCCCTCTGATCTTCTTCCTGCTCCCCCCCACTCCCACTCTCTGGCTCTCAAATAAATGAATAAATAAAATCTTTTAAAAATGTGGAGCAACTCTGACACAAATTTTACATCTCTTTTCCATTGAACTTTAATGTTATGTATTTAATGTTATGTAATCTCCTGTTACTAGAAGATACTGAGAGATTGTTTTTTTTCCTGTGTTGTAATTATCATTACCCTGATTATTATTTATAGCTGGTCAAAGTAACATTACAACTGTATTATAAATTTTAATAATTATCACATTTGGGGCCCCTGGATGGCTCAGTGGGTTAAGCCTCTGCCTTCGGCTCAGGTCATGATCTCAGGGTCCTGGGATCGAGCCCCACATTGGGCTCTCTGCTCAGCGGGGAGCCTGCTTCCCCCTCTCTCTCTGCCTGCCTCTCTGCCTACTTGTGATCTCTCTCTCTCTCTCTCTCTGTGTCAAATAAATAAATATAATCTTTTAAAAAAATAATTATCACATAAACATTTCTTATTGAGAAAATTTTATATTACTAGCTCTATTTCAGTTTTCAGTTTTAATAGAAGTAAACTCTGAGAAACCTTGTTAAATAGCTATATATGTGAGAATGCAAGTTTTATTGTTGCAGTGTCACTCAATATTTAGATAAATCCTCAGTTATACACAACACTTGCATTGTGGTCCATCATCATTAATTATTTTTATTGTTTTATCAAGTTTTCTTACCGAAAGCAAAAAGTTGAAAATAAACTGAAGAAAGTAAAGAATTAAACATAAACTAAATGAAAAAGATTTGTTGATAACTAGAATCATTCACTTTCTTTGTTTACAGTGAGTATACCAAGAAGCTTGAGTAGGACTATAGGATGTTTAATTTCAGATGTTCCTTGTTTAGCTCAGCATGCTCAAGAAACAATTAGGAAAATTATTTTTTCTTGTAAGGATTAAATAAGATATAGTGTACATGGAATCACCTTATAAACTCTAACTTGCTATACAAGTGGAATTTATCATTAAATGAAATAGAATTTTTTTTTTTTGCTGTCTAGAGCTGGTATAGGTGTGACTTCCATAAAGAAAATCTTTTTAGGAGAAGCCCTTATGATCCCTTGGGTGGGGGCATGGTACTGGACAAGTATCAATTAGGAATGTGTTTGGCTTTTTATCCATGTAGCACAGATATTTACTCACTAAACTTAATTCATATCCCACAGTCAGATTTTTTAAAAGCAAGCATTTTTTAGAGGGACCATTGGTTACATATCTTAATTCGTTATATATCTGTAAAATATTTTAAAAAACACTGTATTATTGACACAGTAAATATTTCTATCACTAACTTTTTTTTTCCCCAAAAAAAGCCTAAAACAGAGGGGTAAAAAATTGGAAAGACAACTCAGGAACAGTTGAGTGATGATCAAAACTAGAATTTGATTTCTGTTGTTTTATTGGATAGTGTTCCAAGAGAAAAGGTATCAGAAAACATACACATTAGAAATAATCCTTGAGCCGGAAAAAAAGGTTTTGTATGGTTAATGGGGTAGATATTTTTCTATTGAATTTGTAAGTGTTATGATGATAAATTTTATGAGGAGAGGAAAGCGTAGAAGATGGCGAGGTAACCTTGTTCAGATTCAGGAATCTGAGTTGTTTCAGAGAACTAACCTACAAGAGTTACCATAGTAACTGCATTATTGGGGGCATTTCTGAGGTTGTTTCAAAGGTTGTCTGTGCTGCATGATTTGTAAAACTGGAAGCACAAGGGTTACCTCTGTACCTAGAATCACTTTTTTTTTAGAATCATTTTTTTTTAACAGCATAGGAGGGGCTTAGACCCATTTTAGAGAAACTAATTATAATATTTCAGCTAGCCCTTGCTTGTTATAATAAGGAAACACATTTTTTTTAAACATTTCAGTATATTTTACTTTCCATCATTAATTTTAGACACAAAAGAATTTAGCTAGCAGCCAATCTCCATATCTTAAGAATTCACATTTCATTACAAGCCTAAATTTGAAGCCAACTCCTACAAGTTTATTGTTGGAATTAGGATTGGAGGAGACAGGAAAGTGTTTTGAATGTTTTTTGTGTGTCCTTGAGGTTCCTTGGCTTTGTCAAGAAAAAGCCTGTGGGAGGTACAATAATAGAAAAAAGCCATTGTGTTATTTCTGACCTGTTGATGGGGGACCCAAAGAGCACTTCATTAGATTTTGTTTTTCATTTATAGTTTCCAACATTCTAAAATATTCATAAATTCTCAGTGGATTTTGCTCTTTTTTTTCTCTAAATCTATAGAAAAAAACCTTCTTTTAAAAATACTGAATATTTTACTTTAAACTTTTTTATTAGCATATGCTAACAAGCATTTACTATTAGACTTTAAAAAATACTTGGAAAATAAGAGATATTCTCTGCTCATTTAAAAGCTGAGTTCATTTATGTTTGTTTGCTTGGTTGTTTTCAGTGCCCTGAGCCCTTCTAGATCCCTTCTTGTTTAACAGTCTGTAAGGGGTGTTATGCCCCCTAATGAGGATTCCTCAGCAGTAGTGCAGGGCCTTCAGTGCAAATAGTCATTTCATTGTTTTGAGTGAGTACACATAGTCCCGAAGTGCTTCCTCTCTGAGGAATGGTCAGTATGTACCTCTGTTTCTACCCTGAATAATAGGCTGTTATGCCAGAATTTCCAAATTTTAGCCTTGTTATATTATAATAGAAATACTAATTTTTTTTCTAATTCTCTAGGGAAACTTTTGCTTCATTAACTTTTTTTTAAACATACACACAAAAATTTTAAAAACGACTCATTTGGATAAATGCTTTCACTTTTGGCATATTATTAAAAGTAGCTCAAATCTTTAACCCTTTTGAAATTTGATATATTCTTCTGTAATTTCTCTAGCCTAACTAATCCAGACAAGAAATAGACTTTTTTAAAAAAATTCATTATTTGTCAATATTGGTTTAAATTCTGCTGATGGTAAAATCAAATGTAAGATATTGTATGTTTCTGATTATTATTTTCACTTTTACACGTATTTCTCAAGAAGCTTTATCTACTTGGCATTATACTAATTTTAAATGGTTTTATAAACATAAACCAACAATCCCATTTATATTTCATCTTAAATTGCTTTAAAAATACTAATTATAGGGGCACCTGGGTGGCTCAGTGGATGAAAGCCTCTGCCTTCAGCTCAGGTCATGATCCCAGAGTCCTGGGATCAAGCCCCACATCGGGCTCTCTGCTCAGCAGAGACCCTGCTTTGAACCCTTCCCTCTCTGCCTACTTGTGATCTCTCTCTCTCTCTGTCAAAGAAATAAAATCTTTTTTAAAAAATTAATTATAGGGGCGCCTGGGTGGCTCAGTGGGTTAAAGCCTCTGCCTCCAGCTCAGGTCACGATCCCGGAGTCCTGGGATCGAGCCCCAAATCGGGCTCTCTGCTCAGCGGGGAGCCTGCTTCCCTTCCTCTCTCTCTCTCTCTCTCTGCCTGCTTGTGGTCTCTGTCTGTCAAAGAAATAAATAAATAATCTAAAAAAAATTTTTTTGAAAAAAAAAAAACAAAAAACTACCACATATCCTTATATCTGATAGCATTTTTATTGTCTTTTCTGTAGTCATCTTTGTTTTCTTAGTTGCTTATACAACTGATCCATGTAGTTTGGTAACATTTCTATATAAATTATGTTGCTTTGAAGAATTCATGTACAAAGTTTAAAGTTTAAAAATAATCTGTGTATTGCTTAGAAACTGAGAGGCTCCGTGATGTTTAAAATAAGTTGAACATTATGAATTCAACTTATGGAACAATTTTATCTAATTGGAAAGGAATTTAAAGACAATTGCTTGCAAACGGAATTTTTAACTTTCATTTCAGTTATATATAATTTTACATGAGAACATTGGTGGCAAGTGTAAAAAATCAATGAAAAGTACTGTGTCTGGATATTCTCAGCACAAAAAAAAAGAGGCAAATATATTATTGGATTTGAATTCTAGCTTTTTTCTTGAGTAGCAGATTATATATGAATCTATTTCCTTCAGAATGTTATAATACAATAAGTTTACTAATCAGCTATTACTACATAATAAGTCACCCCAAAACTGAGTAACTTAAAACAGCAGTAATATATTCTCAATTATGCATCTGTGGGTCAGCTGGGAATTGATGGAACTAGGCTGGACTCAACATCAATGGGGTATTGGGAGTGGGGGTGGGGAGGTGGTGAATATTTTTAAACTGTAATCTAATCCACCACAACACAAATCAATTTTAACTGATTTTAGTTGGAAAAGGATATAAATAGTTCTAAGAGTAATTAAACATGGCTAATAAACAAATGGAAAATGTCCTACTTCACTGATAACAATAGAAATGCAAGGTGAAGAAGTGATGATGCTTATTACTAGCAAGAATGTCGAGATGAACACTCATTCTGTTCATAGAGTATAAATGGGTAAGCAATTTGGTAATTCTACCAATAGTCTTAAAATCATTCATACCTTTTGACCTAGTAGCACCCTTTCCGTAACTTTTTCCTGGCAAAGTAATAAGAGAAGTGGGTAAAAATGAACTTACATTTACAATATTATATAGTAAACTGAAATAATCTAGTAAGTGTCCACCAATAGGAAAATAATATGGCACATGGAATATTATATTGTGGCTGGTCAAAAGTAATGCAAAGCACCTACAAAGAGTAGATGAAGAATAACCATATTATTAAAAGCTAATCTTTATTGAATATTTCTATGGGTCAAACACTTTGTTAAGCACTTAACATGTGTTCACTCTTTTTATCTTCACAGAAACCTTATGAGGTATTAGCTTCAGAGGTAAAAAGTAATTGAGGGTGTAAAACACATTTTATTCAGGAACTACTGAGGTAGAAGAAAAGAGATCTCATTAGAGAACTAGGCTCAATTCTGAGTATAGAAACAAACAAATGAGGATTTATAGCCAAGGAGAAGGGTAGGGGTCAGTGGATGAAAAATGACTAAAAGGAAACATCAGGGGTGAGGGAGGATTCTGGTTAAACTGACTTGATGGGATTTGTGCTAAGGGAAGACCAGAATGATTAGATGAAGGGTGGAGGATAAAGAATCTGATATATTGGATGATCAGATATTGAGGGCAGGGTTTCCTCTCTAAACTGACTTAGTAAGATTCTTGCTACAACTGGGTGATGTAGGTAGGCTTGACAAGAATAGACACCAAGTTTGGGGCCTAGAGAGCACTAGAGGTGGGTTTAGGAGAGAGTCTTTATCAGAGGTGAGCACTTGATCATTTTACAGATGAGGGCATTGAAAACAGAGAGGTTAAGTTACTTGCCAAAGTCATACACCTATAAAGTGGAAGAAGCTAGGTTATGAATCTGAATACAAATAGTGTAGCTCCAAAACCAAGTAGCTATTAGGTGCAAAGATAGGATTCATACCAGGTCTTGTGATGATTTTTTTATTCTACCATACTGCCTTCTAAGTTTATAGACTGCTCTGAGCTCTTCCCAAAGATTAAATGTTAAATGTTAAACTCATGGTAGACAAAGGCAGAAAGATCAGATAGAGCAGTGTGCTATTCCTACATGTGCCAAATAAATTTATGTTTAAGAAAGCACAAAGGTACGTTGAGGCAGAATAATTCAAACAATTCTTTTAAGAGGGTACACTCATTTTCTGATCCTTTGGTCCTAATGACCACACTCATGGAAAGCCAAAGACGTTGCCAGGCACTGGCTATTTCACATTAACAGTCACAGGCTTTTCTTAGTAGGAGCAATGTGGAGTCAGCCCAAATATGTAAATAATTTCTCTCTGCCAGAAAACTGAAAATCATTCTTGAATTAGAGGGAAGCAAGCACTAACATACTAGTGTTATTTGCAGTGACAGGAAAATAGTTTGACATGAATAATTTACTTAGAATTATATTCTTTGTTCAGGTCTTAAAATTCACTTCTTCAGCAATACCTGAGATAATTAGGTATTTGTTAAAGCTCACTCACCATTTTCTTAATATATATGGTTAATAAACAAGGAATGTTGCCAGCATGCTTCTTAGAATGTAACGAGCAAAATATGAAAAGAAAGACTTGTGAGCTTATACTTAGTTTCATTGGTACTTTGAATAAGGTATAAGATACGGTTTTCATGGAAATTTTTAAAGGAATTTTTCTTATATTTAAAGCAGTATTTTCTTCACATGTTAAAAAAAATAGTGCTGCTACTTAACAGCATGGAAGATAAAGCATCTACCTACTGTTTAAATATTACGTGGATGTGTTGCATTTCTTTGTTTCCGGTCATGTGGGATTCTCGGAGCTGTCTGTTAATATTTTTTAGTTGCTTCTGAATAATAACCTCAGGCATAATTTCCTTTAAAGGCAGAATTGTACTGCTTGCAACTATTTTATTCCTACTCTCCTTAAAGGAAATGAACATCCACCAAACAAAGTAGAATACTAAAGCCTACCCAATTTCACAGCCGGTGTAGAAAAGACTGAATTCCTGAGGAAAGATGAACTGAATGTCTAGGGTCTGTTGTATAACCTTCCTCTTCCTTCTCAGTTATAAATGCACAAACAGTCCCTGACTTACCAAGGTTCAACCTAATGATTTTTCAACTTTTTGATGATGTGAAAGCAATACTCATTCAGTAGAAACCGTACTTCACTTTCTCAATTACGATCTTTTCCTAGGCTAGCGATACGCAGTAAGATACACTCATGATGCTGGGCAGTAGCAGCAGCCATAGCTCCCAGTCAGCCACGCAATCACGAGGGTAATTGACCAACACACTTAGAATCATTCTGTTTGTCATTTTCAGTGTAGTGTTCACTTACTTGACATATCCAGCACTGTATTATAAAACAGGCTTTGTGTTAGATGATTTCGCCTAACTGTAGGCTAATATAAGTGTTCTGAGCACATTAGATTAAGGTATATTGAATTCATTCTCAACTCATCATGTTTTCTTACCATAGGTTTATTGGGGTATAACCTCATCATAAATCGAGGAACGTCCTTCCTCAAGAACTGGGGGAAAAAATTATTTCAACAGATACTTGAAATCAGTTTTTAAAATCTTTCCTTAAACCATCTGTTGCAGAAAGTGGAGAAAGTTAAACCTCCTTGAGAGATACATCCATCTCTGCTCAATTTCATGAAGTCCTCTGCCAGTAAGGATTTCAAAAGCACCATCTTAGTGAAAGGCGCTATTTTGTCTGAGAGAGAGAGAACATGGGCTTTGGAGCTAGATACAGTAAGACTAGGTTAACTTAGCCACTTATTAATTATGTTACCCTGAGAAAGTGACTCTACTTCTTTGAGTTAGAAGTTAGTAAAATTGAGATAATTCCTACCTCATAAATTTATTATGAGAATTAAATTGTATAGGTATACTATAACTGATGGTAATTGGTTATTGGTATCCTTTCCATGATCTATAATAAAGTGTGAAAAAACTCTCCTGCAAAATATTAGGAAAGGGTTTTAACTGCAAACCTGGAAGAACTAAAAATAATTATGAAGTATCTGGATAAAATGGACAGTTTATTTTTATGAAATTGTAAATTAGCAACCCTAATAAAAAATTAGGGTCTGCCTTTGGCTCAGGTCATGATCCAAGACTCCTGGGATCAAGTCCCACATCCCTGCATGGGCTCTCTGCTTAACAGGGAGCCTGCTTCTCCCTCTCATTCTGCCTGCTGCTCCCCCTACTTGTACGCACTCTCTCTCTCTGTGTCAAATAAATAAACAAAAAATTATTTTAAAAGCATAATTCAGATAAAGATATTCCTCAGTAAAACTGTAACCTAGTCTTACATATGAATATACCAGAAAAATTCCTAGTAACATTAGGAGCTAGAACCCACCAGAATGTTTAAAAGGATAATATGCTATGATGAAGATATTTTAGGGATATTTTACCATATCACTTATGCTGGAGGAGAAGAGCCATGTGATCATCTCAGTAAATGCCAGACACATTGACTAATTAAAAAAGATACATATATGTAAGGTTACATCCTAAATACAGCGAGCACTATATTTTTATACACACACGCACACCTATCATGAGTAAAGGTGAAATATTAGAGACATTCTCATTAAAATCTGGACTAACATAGGGTATCTGCCATCGTCACTATTATTTGACATTTAACATTTATCAGACCATTACCCTTATGTAAGAAAATGAAAAAAAGTAAGAATATTTTTTTTAATTTTTTAAAGATTTTATTTATTTATTTGACAAACACATATCACAAGTAGGCAGAGAGCCCGATGCGGGGCTCAATCCCAGGACCCTGAGATCAAGACCTGAGCTGAAGACAGAGGCTTAACCCACTGAGCCACCCAGGCACCCCTATTAAAAATGTTTAAAGCATGAATAAAAATATATCAATATTTATAAATATGATTGTTAAATGATCTCATTTTATTTGCCTTTTTAGGAAATTTTTATGGTAAATGTGCAATTTTTTTTTTTTTTAAGATTTTTATTTATTTATTTGTTTAGAGAGAGAGAGAGAGCGAGCACAGGCAGACAGAGTGTCAGGCAGAGACAGAGGGAGAAGCAGGCTCCCTGCCAAGCAAGGAGCCCGATGTGGGACTCGATCCCAGGACGCTGGGATCATGACCTGAGCCGAAGGCAGCTGCTCAACCAACTGAGCCACCCAGGCGTCCCTAAATGTGCAATTTTTTATAAAGAAGAAAACCATTATTTTCATTGAAAAATAAAAGGGTGTTGGCCTTGACCATATTTCTTAAAGCTCTTTTTTCGCCTCTTGTATTTTATTCTAATAGAGCTATTTGCCAGTATGTAGCTTCTTGGCACTCATGATTTCGTTTTGAATCTGAATCCGAATCTGAATCAGATTGATTGATTTATAAATAAGTCAGGAAGGTTATTTTGCAAAACCAGAATTCTTAGTCTCTGAATCCGTTCCTTTTTGCATTCTAAAAAGTTTTATTTCCAACAAGGCAGCAAAATGTAATGCTCTGATTCTCAAGCTTTGGTACATATATGAATCACCATGGATTATTACTTAAAAATACTTAATTCTTGGGCCCACTTTCAGTCTAATTCAGTAGGATTAGGGTATGACCCCAAAGTCTGCCTTTTTAATGTGTGCCTCATGATGCTTCTACTGAACACACTTAAGTAAATAGTAAAATATAAAGATTAGAGATTTCAAATGGATATGGTGTTGCGCAAATATGTAAACTACTGAGTTTTAATACTGCTTCCTCCTTCTGTACTATTTTTAAGATCTTAGACAGCCAAGCTATGAATGGTAGGGAAGCATAGAACATACTGAATGAGAGCATGGGCTTTATATTATAGCACCTTGAACATGTTGCCTGATGATAGCACTCCCTACTACATAAGAAGGTTCTAAGGAAATAGGTGTAACGTTCCTTAAGGAGAAAAAAGAATGCAGGGCAGAGACAGACTAAAAGTGTTAGTTTAACGGAAGTTTCAACAACAAAAAACACTCAAGAAAAAAGTACCAAGTGTTCTTTACTGACAAAAAGATTTTGTTTTCCCCATCAGCTTTTATTCTGCTTCAAGTCATTAGAGACTACTTAAACTTTTTATCTTTAAATCTCAAAGTGTATTGATGACTCCAATTGATGAGATAGTTCCTGAATTAAATATTTGAATAGATGTTTCAGAAGTACTAGTAAAGTTTGAAATAATACAGGTTATACTCCTAACATCTAATTTGAAAGAAAAGGTTATCAAATGAAAGTTTCTATAAAAAGGCATTACAGTCTTGGACTGCTTCATGCTGAGACTAAGAATTGTTTCAGATGGCATTTTTAGATCTGGTATGTTAAGTTAGTATAGAATGTTGGCAACTTGTGTGAAAAATGGTGGAAAAGATTTTGGCATTCCATCTCAATGCATGCCTCCTATTATATATATCCTCATGTTTTTTTAGATCTGTTAATTAACCACAATGTGGAATATATATTATTATTTTTTACATGTCTAGATTACATTTTTGTGATCTTTATTAATTTTTTTGCTTAGCTCTAGTTACTGTACACATCTATTATGGCTGCTGAAATCTTACCCAATCTTATTTCCATTTATTTATTTGTTTGTTTATTTTGGTTTTGACCCTTTAATGAGAAAAAGACATATATGGAGCTGAAGAACACTGTGTTTCATGTGTCACTAGATCAAGGTTTAGGGATACATGACAGACCTAACAAACAGGACATACATAAACAGAAACAGATGCAGACCCCTGTGGCCTGTGGGGCTGGAGGGGTTTTGTTAGGGACAGGAGCCTCGTTTCCCTATTCTGCCCAGGAGACGGGCGTGAGACTTTTATTTCCATTTTTAATTGACTGTAATTTTAGTTTGTGTTTATGACTTAAATTTTTTCAGTTCAGTTAAGAAAAAAGTTCCTGCCCATGTGAATGTACTACCTGAAGCTTTCTTACAGCTTCAGGAAACAAGCACCTGAGATATTGTCAAAAATTTATAGAATCCTTCTTTTCTTTATAAGTGATTATGGTAGATAGCATTCCATTTAGTTAAACCATGTCTCTTTGCAGGAGAAAAGGCGGAAACACATAATTAAAATAATTTTTAATTCAATTTAATTAATATTTACTGTATTATTAGTTTAAGAGGTAGAATTTAGTGATTCATCAGTTGCATACAACACCCAGTGCTCATTACTCCAAGAGACCTCCTTAATGCCTGTCAGCCAGTACCTCATCCATCTCCACCTCCCCTCTAGCAACCTTTAGTTTGTTTCCTATAGTCGAGTCTCTTATAAGAATTTGCCTCCTTTTCTGCTTTCATATTTTATTTTTCCTTCCATTCCCCTAAATTCATCTGTTTTGTTTCTTAGATTCCACATCTGAGTAAAATCATATGGTATTTATCTTTCTCTGACTTATTTTGCTTAGCATAATACCCTCTGGTTCCATCAAGGTCATTGCAAATGGCACAATTTCATTCTTTTTGATGGCTGAGTAATATTCCGTGAAGCACATAATTTTATCCACTCCAGAATTATTGTTATTTGGCGGAATTAGTAAAGGATTTGGGAAAGGCAGCAAGCAATCTTTAATAATCACTGAAGAGATCATTTTATTATTGATGAGCCAGTAAATAAGAATTTTACAGGGGTGCCTACGTGGCTCAGTCAGGTAAGCATCTGCCTTCAGCTCAGGTCATGATCCCAGGATTCTGGGATCAAGCCCTGCATTGGGCTCCCTCCTTGGCAGGGACCCTGTTTCTCCCTCTCCCTGTGCTGCTCCCCTTGCTTGTGCTTGCTCTTTCTCTCTCAAATAAATAAACAAAATCCTTTTAAAAAATTTACAGATAGTAAATTGAATATAAATACAATTTAGTAATTGAATTGCCTTCTTCTTTCATATCTATTTTATTCAGCAAACATTTACAAAACACCTAGAGAATGTTAGTCTGTGTTTGGTGCTAGGAATGGATAGATGAACACAATACATCTTGCCTTTAAACATTCTCCTTTTTTTCTCTTGGAGCTCCCAGTTTAATAAGGGAGAACAACAAAATAGAACATAAAAAGTATAGTAATACTGTATTATCAGTCTTGTGTAAAGTACTGAGGTGGTTCAGAAGAGGGAGTAGTTAACTCAGGGTTTTGAGGAATAGCCAATTTTTTTAAATTAAACTTTTATTTTGAGATCATTATAGATTCGCATGTAGTTGTTAGAAATAATGGAGATCCCGTATACCCTTCACACAGGTTCTCTAATGATAACATATTATACAAGTATAGTATAATATCACAGCCAGGATATTGACATTGGTACAGTCTAGTACAGAAGGTTTCCATCACCATAAGGATCCCTCATGTTACCTTTGTATATCACACTGTCTTCCCTCCTACCCCCACTTTCTCCCTAGCCTCTGACAATCAATATCTTCTCCATTTAGTAATTTTATCATTTCAAGGATGTTACATAAATAGGATCATATAGTCCTATAACCTTTTGAGGTCTGCTTTTTTTCATTTAGCATAATTCTCTGGAGATTCATCCAGGTTGTTGAATGAATTAAATTTGTGCCTTTTTATTGCTAAGGAGTATTCCATGGTATGGATGTAGGTACTTTAGTTTAACCATTCACCCACTGAATGACATTTGTGTTGTTTCCAAATTCAGACTGTTAGGAACATAGCTGCTATAAACATTCATATACAGATTTTTGATGGATATAAATTATCATAGCTCTGCCATAAATTCCCAAGAGTGCAGTTGCTGGTTAGTGTGGTAGCTGCATGTTTAGTTTTTTAATAAAAACTGCGAAACTATTTTCAGTGGTTGTACCATTTTACATTCTTACCAGCAGTGTAGGAGTGGTCTGGTTTCTCCTTGTCAGCCTTTGATGATGTCACTTTTTAAAATTTTAGCCATTCTGATACATATGTAGTGAATATCTAACTGATTTTAATTCTGTTGAACATCTCTTCATATGCTCATTTGCCTTCTGTATATCCTCTTCAGTAAAATGTCTCTTCATGTCTTTTGCCCATTTTTGAATTGGATTGTCTGGCTCTTTATTGAATTATTGGGTTTTTTTTTTTAATGTATTTTAGATACGAGCACTTTGTTGGATAATATTTACAAGTATTTTCTCGCAGTCTCGAGCTTCTCTTTTTTCTTATTTTTAGTGATTAATGGACTTGAGTTTTTAGTATAGTTTTAGATTTGTAGAATAATGGAGCAGATAGTACCTGGAGTTCCCTATACCCCACCCATCCCACCTCACTCTCATAGTTACACCTTTTATTAACATCTTTCATTAGTGTGGTATATTTGTTACAATTAATGAACCAATATTGAGAAACTATTATTGACAACAGTCTGTAGCTTACATTAAGATTCATTTTTTTGTGTTTTAGAGTTCTGTGGCTTTTGACAAATGCAAAATACCATATATCCATCATAGCAGTTTCATATGGGATAGTTTCATTATCTTAAACATTTCCTATGCTTCACCTCTTCATCCCTCTCTTTCCTCTTTCCTCCCCCTGAGCAACCACTGATCTTACTATCTCTATAGATGTGCCTTTTCCAGAATGTAGAGTCCAATAGTTCACCAGTTGCATGTAACACCCAGTGCTCATCACATCACGTGCTCTCCTTAATGTCCTTCACCCAGTTATCCCCTCCCCCCATCTACCTCCCTTCCAGCAACCCTCAGTTTGTTTCCTATAGTTAAGACTCTCTCGTGGTTTGCCTCCTTCTCTGATTTCTTTTTATTTTTTTAAGATTTTATTTATTTATTTGACAGAGATCACAAGTAGAGAGGCAGGCAGAGAGAGAGGAGGAAACAGGCTCCCCGCTGAGCAGAGAGCCCAATGTGGGGCTCGATCCTAGGACTCTGGGATCATGAACTAAGCCGAAAGCAGAGGCTTTTAATCCACTGAGCCACCCAGGCGCCCCCTTCTTTGATTTCTTTCCATTCTCTTTTCCCTCCCATCGCCTATGATCCTCTGCACTGTTTCTTGTATATGTGTACCCTTTTCAGACTGATTCCTTTCACTTAGCAATAGGGCCTTAAAGTTCTTTAGATGTCTTTTCATGTTTTGATAGCACATTTCTTTTTATTGCTGAATAATGTTCCATTGTATGAATGTACCACTTTTGTTCATCCATTTACCTCCTGAGAAGAATATTAGTAGCTTCCAGTTTTTCGTAGTTATGAATAAATCTGCTGTAAGCATGCTGGTTTTTGTGTGGTCATAACTTTTCAACTTGATGTAGGAGTATAATTATGGTAAGACTATATTTAACTTTGTAAGAAACTGCCAAACTGTCTCCCAAACTGGCTGGACCATATTGCATTCCTACCAGCAGTGAATGAGAATTCTTGTTGTTCCACATCCTTCTCAACATTTGGTAGTCAGTTGGGGTGGGGGGGCATTTAGCCACTCTATTAGGTGCATAGCGGTATCTCATTGCTGTTCTACTTCATAATTTTCTAATGACAGTATGACATTGAGCATCTTTTCAGATACTTACTTGCCATCTGTGTATCTTCTTTGGTAAGGTGTCTGTTCAGATCCCATAACCACTTTTTAATTGGGTTATTTGTTTTATAATTGTTGAATTTCAAGAGTTCTTTGTATATTTTGAGTACAAGTCACTGGATAATAGTTGCAGATATTTTTCTCCCAGTCTGCAGCTTGTCTTTTCATTTATACAAATCAAAAGGTTTTAATTTTTAAGGTAAAATTAAATTTAAAAATTAAACTTGTAAATTTAAAGTTAAGTTTACCGGTTTTTCATTTTATGAATCATGCCTTCGGTTTTAAGTCCAAGAACTCTTTGCTCAGCCTTAAATCCTGTAGGTTTTCTGTGTTTTTCTTTTCCTAAGAGTTTTATGTCTTATATTCAAATTCATGATCCATTTTGAGTAAATTTATATATAAGGTATGTGACAGATTGAAGTTCATATTTTTGCCTATGAATGTCTAATTGCCCCAGCACCTTTTGCTCAAAGGGATATCTTTCCTATATTAAATTGCTTGTGTGCCTTTGTCAAAAATCAGTTGGGCATATTTCTGTGAGTCTATTCCTGAGCTCTCTATTCTGTTCTGTTGATCTATATATCTGTCCCTCACCAGTCTTTTTTTTAAACTTTGATTTTTTTATGGAATAAATTTGATGTATGACATTTTGCAAGTTTAAGGTATGTACTTTGATATGTGTTGTAATATGGTTGCTGATGTAGCATTATTTATCACATTACATAATTATAGCATGATATAATTGTTTATTGTCACTTCCCTGGTTAAATTTATTTATCAGTATTTTATTGTTTTAACGCTATTGTAGATGGGTTGGTTTTCCTTATTTCTTTTTCACATTCTTTTTTTTTTCTTTTTCACATTCTTTATCATTAGTGTAAAAGAATGCAACTGATTTTTGTATATTGATTGTGTATCTCGCTACTTTACTGAAATTTAGAATAAATTCCAACACTTTTTTGACTGATTCTTTGGGATTTTCTACATATCAGTCATCAAATAATGACTTTTTCCTTTCTGATTTGGATGCATTTTATTTCTTTGTCTTACCTAATTGCTCTAGCTAAGACTTAGAGTACTATATTAAACAGAAGTGGTTTGAGTGGGCCTCTTTGCCTTGTTCCTGATTTTAGGGGAAACACCTTCAGTTTTTCTCCATTGATAGCTATAGGTTTGTTGTATATGGCCCTTATATGTTGAAGTGTGTAACCTGCCATACCCAGTCTGGTTTTTGGTTTTGTTTTGTTTTGTTTTGTTTTTTTAAGATTTTTAAATTTATTTATTTGACAGTTGACAGACAGAGATCACAAGCAGGCAGAGAGAAGCAGGCTCCCCGCTGACCAGAGAGCCCGATGCAGGGCCTGATCCCAGGACCCTGGGATCATGACCTGAGCTAAAGGCAGAGGATTTAACCCACTGAGCCACCAAGGTGCCCCCATACCCAGTCTGTTAAGAGTTTTTGTCATGAGGGACTCCTGGGTGGCTCAGTCAGTTAAATGTCTTCAGCTCAGGTCATAATCCCAGGGTCCTGGGATTGAGTCCCATACTGGGCTCCTTGCTCAGCAGCGAGTCTGCTTCTCCCTCTGCCTGCTTCTCCCCCTGCTTGTGTGCTCCCTGCCTCTTTCTGACAAATGAATAAATAAAATCTTTTTTTTTAAAGAAGAGTTTCTTGTCATGAAAGATATTGTATTTTGCTTTTTCTGCATCTATTGAGATGATTATGTGATTTTTTTATCTTTCATTTATTGATGTGTATATTATATTAATGATTTGTATATATTGAGCCATCCTTATTACATCACAGGGATAAATCCCACTTAGTCATGGTGTATAATCCTTTTAATGTGTTTGTTAATTCAGTTTGCTAATATTTTGTTGAGGATTTTTTACCTGTTATTCATCAAGGACATTGGTCTATAGTTTTCTTGTGGTGCCCTTATCTAATTTTAGTATCAGAGTAATACTGGCTTCATAGAATGAGTGTGGAAGTATTTCCTCCTCCTGGCTATATTGGAAGTTTGAGGAGCATTGGTGTTAATTCTTCTTTGAATGTTTGGTAGAATTCTCCAGTGAAACTATCTTATCCTGGAATTAGTTGTCTGTGTTGGGAAATTTTTTTTTTTTTTTAAGATTTTATTCATTTACTTGACAGAGAGAGAGAGAGATCATAAGTAGGCAGAGAGGCAGGCAGAGAGAGAGCGGGAAGCAGGCTCCCCGCTGAGCAAAGAGCCCAATTCGGGGCTCGATCCCAGGACCCTGAGCCGAAGGCAGAGACTTAACCCACTGAGCCACCTGGGTGCCCTGTATTGGGAATTTTTTGATTACTCATTCAATCTGTTTACCTGTTATTAGTCTATTCAGATTTTCTATTTCTTCCTGATTCAGTCTTGGCAAGTTATAGGTTTCTAGACATATGTCCTTTTCTTCTGGGTCAATTCTGTTTTTTGTGGTACCAGTTGTAATGTCTCCTCTTTCATTTCTAATTTATCTAAGTCTTCTCTTTTTTTCTTAGTATACCTAAAGCCTTATAGATTTTGCTTATTTTTTAAAAAACAGGTTTTAGTTTTATTGATCCTTTGTATTTTTTTTCTGGTCTTTATTTCATTTATTTCTGCTCTTACTATTTTCTTTCTTTCAACTAATTTGGGCTTAATTTGCTTTTCTTTTTCTAGTTCCTTAGGTGTTACTTTCAGATTGAGTTCTTTCTAATTTATTAATTTATGCATTTATTATTATAAATTCTCCTCCCCAAACTGCTTTTTGCTTTATCCTGCAATATTTGATAGACAGAGATCACAAGTAGGCAGAGAAGCAGGCAGAGAGAGAGAAGGAAGCAGGCTTCCCGTTGAGCAGAGAGCCCGATGCGGGGCTCAATCCCAGGACCCTGAGATCATGACCCGAGCCGAAGGCAGAGGCTTAACCCACTGAGCCACCCAGGTGCCCCGGATTCAGATAATTATTATACAGTTTCTTCATTTAAAAAAAATTTTTGTTTTCTTTCCTCTTTCACCTGAATTATTTCTATATTTCTATTGTCAAGCTTGCTAATTATCTTGTCCCATATGATCTGTTCTATTTCCAATGAATTCTTCATTTCATTTATTGAACTCTTCAGATTTTTAGAATTTCAGTCTCTTTTGTAAAATACTCCTTCTGTTCATTAATTTTATTCCTGAGATCACTGAATTATTTTTTTGAGTTTTCGTGTAGCTCTACCCCTCTCCTGGCTTACTCACACTCTTTCTCTCTCAAAATGAATAAATAAATCTTAAAAAAAAAAAAAAAAGGATTGTATCTAAAGGACAAGAAAGATATAAGGAGTTTTATTTATTTTTAGCTCTTAGGAAACAAATTCCTCATAAACATGTATGTCTGTTATTTAACTTTTTCATAGTCAGCTTTTTTTTTTTTCTTTTTGTGGGGTGGGCAGAGGGGAAAGGAGAGAGAGAATCCTAAGCAGGTTCCACACCCAGCACAGAGCCCAATGCCAGCTTAATCCCACAACCCCGAGATCATGACCTGAGCCGAAATGGAGTCAGACACTTAATGGACTGAGTGCCCCCATATTCAGCTTCTTATAAGTTTTCAGGGACTAACTGTATATGAAGTATGCCCAGAAACCATGTTACCTTCCCCAAATCTGTTGGAAGGTAAGGTATTGTGCAGATAATTTAAAAATAAGTAAAACACAGGCATTGCCCTCAGTTTTATTTGGCAGCTATTGATTGTTCTTATCACATGGAGTATAGCGCATAGGCCCTGGGAAAATGCTGTCATGATACCTTTCCTAAAAAACATCATAGTTTAATGGAAAAGACAATTTGGTGCATGCACAACAGACACACAATTCACTCCAGTGTAAAGTAAAATTCCTTTTTAAATGCTAGATTGGATAGTCTTTTAGGAAAGAGAAAAGAGATGTGTACATAATAAGAAAAATAAAAGCACAAAATGTTTTATGAAAAGAATGCCATAGGAAGAAGGAGATTGCCTTTTCTAAACTTACAGGTGTCTTATTCTTTGCTTTTATTATTAAATTTATATTTATTTAATTATATATTTATCTCAGAAATGTTAACTTTGAAAAAAAGGGGTGTTCATGATAACTCTTGCTGCTTTTCTAAAGCCTTCAATTCAGTTTTTATACTCTTTACCTTTATAGACCACCATGTCTCCTACTAACGAGAAAATTGAGGAGTCATATCCTGAAATATCCTGAAAATATCAGGAGTCATTTCTCTTTACCCACCTTCTTCTGACATACTTAACTTAATCCAAACGCATTGCTCACTACATATTTTTTCCCAGTCTTGGGTAACTGTGTTTCCCTCCTAAGGGCCCTGACCTCATTTCTTTGTCTCTTTCAGGATCTTGCTCTGGCAGTCATTCTTTTTCTTTTCCAAGTCTTCAATCTCTTCATTATTATCAGCTCCTTTCCTGCAGCCTATGTACATGCTGAAGAGTCTCTGACCCTAAAAAGACTTCCCTTATTTTATTAAGCCATCTAGAATACTCTCTTTTCAGGGTGCCTGGGTAGCTCGGTTGGTTAAAGCCTCTGCCTTCGACTCAGGTCATGATCCCAGGGTTCTGGGATCGAGCTCTGCATCGGGCTCTCTGCTCCACAGGGAGCCTGCCTCCCCCTCTCTGTGCCTGCCTCTCTGCCTACTTGTGATTTCTGCCTGTCAAATGAATAAATTAAAAAAAAATCTAGGGGCACCTGGGTGGCTCAGTGGGTTAAAGCCGCTGCCTTCGGCTCGGGTCATGATCCCAGGGTTGTGGGATCGAGCTCCGCCTCAGGCTCTCTGCTCTGCGGACAGCCTGCTTCCTCCTCTCTCTTTCTGCCTCTCTGCCTACTTGTAATCTCTGTCTATCAAATAAATAAAATCTTTAAAAAAAAATCTAGAATACTCTTTTCTTTTCTCATTCTTGCATCTCAAAACAGTAGTCTGCCTGTCCTCACTGTCTCTATTCCTGTAGCCACAATAACTTTGTAAAATCATGTAAACATATTTTAAGACCTTGAAATATAGGAACATTAGAATTTATATTTTGAAAGAATATAAAATACAACACTTGATCTTAGCCAAAAGGCCGAGAAGTGATAGAATATAAAATACAGAATCTATATTTTGAAATATAGAAACATTAGAGTTTATATTTTGAAAGAGATAAGGAGAAACTGTAATGTTTGAAAGAGCTCTCATTTCTTTGGATCTTTGGTGTAAAGAAACAGGATAAATACAACCAGATTTAGTCAAATGCAGTGTAAATGGACGACTTCTATTTCTGATTGCCTTACCCTTTCCATAGGAGGTGCTTGTATTATTTTGGTGGTTCCAAAATGGGTTCAACCACTGTCTTATATATATGTGACTCCCAAATCTGTATCTTAGGTTCTTATTTCTGTTTCTGTTTGTTTCCTGATTATTTTCCATCTCAATGTCTCATAGGACCCTAAAGCCAGCATGTTCAAAATTAAACTCTTTTTCCCCCTTAGCCTTCTTCAGGCCCATGTTGTTTTCTATCTTACTGGTTCATGGCCCTCTGCTGCCCAGTCACCCAGGTTAAACTATGAGTTGTCCTTGACTCTCCCCTTTATCTCACCTCAAAATTCACCAATTCCTGCCAGTATTAGTTCCTATTTTTCTTTTTTTACCTGCCCTCCATATACCTTGTACTTTAACTCAGTTTTAGTCCTCATCATTTCTCACCAGGCTACTACAACAACCTCCTTATTAGTACCCCACTTACGGTCTTCACCCCTCCAACTCATCTGCTCTCCTAGCACGGCACTATTGAGTAATATAGTTACTAGGAGCTACTAGGTACAAATAACTACTGAGCACTTGAAATGTGCCTAGGCAAAACTGAGATGTACTACAAAATACAAAATGGATTTTGAAGACTTAAGAGAAAAAGAATGTAAAAGCTCTCGATAATTTTATATTAATAAAATAACACTTTAGGTATATTAGTTTAAATAAAATATAGTATTAGTTTTAGGGGCTTCTGGGTGGTTCAGTTGGTTAAGCATATGACTCTCTTTCAGCTCAGATCGTGATATCGGGGTCATGCGATTGAGCCCCACATTGGGCTCCGTGCTGGGTGTGGAGCCTACTTAGGATTCTCTTTCTCCCTCTCCTGCTCCCCACCCCCACTCATGTTTGCTCTCTCTCACTCTTAAAAAAAAAAAAAA
>ML100416.1:0-35497 GCA_003697995.1 Taxidea taxus jeffersonii | reverse complement strand
AAAAAAAAAAAAAATTAATTTTACATGTTTTTCTTTACCTTTTTTTTTAAACTTTATTTATTGAAAGAGAGAGAACACAAGCAGAGGGGAGGGGTAGAGGGAAAAGGAGAAGCAGACTCTCCACTGAGCAAGGATCCCTATTCAGGACTTGATCCCAGGACCTGAGCCAAAGGCAGACACTTAACTGACTGAGCCATCCAGGTGCCCCTCTCTTTACCTTTTAAAATATGGTTACTAGAAACCATAATTAAAATCACATATGGAACTCTTACTCCAGTTTTTCATGTGCCTGGCTCCTTCTCATCAGTCAGGTATCAACTTACAGGTCTTCTCTGTCTGAACACTAAAGGAATTCTTCCAGTCTCAGCCCTATTACCATGTTCTTTTTTCTTCATGTCACTTTTCACTGTGTAGAATTACCTTGTTTATTGGTATATCTGATCATTGTCTGCCCCCACTAAGTAGTAAGCTTCACAGGGACAGGAAAGTTGCTCATTAGTAAATAGGATATACTACCTTGTGCTTAGTACCTAGAACATCTGACATATAGTAGGTGCTCATTCACTGGATGGATGGATGGCTTCTACACTGTTCGACGTGGCTCAAGACTCAGCTTAAGTAGTACCTCCTTCAGGAAGCCTTTCCTGGCTGTTATCTCTCCTGAAAGCCTGGTTTATTGATTCCTCTGTTATGCACAGTTCTACAGTTGTACTTATACATTGTCTTTTTGTTTACTTCATATCTCTTCTTTTGCCCTTAGCCCTTAGTAGTCCTTCAGTATATCCATCCCCATTCTCCAAAATATGCCGGTTACCTAATAGGCATTCACTATGTTTGTGGAATATAGAAATAAAATTTTTCTTTTGAGTTAATCTTAAGTATTATAACCATATGGTAAATAATGCAGCTTATAATAGAGAGTAAACATCTGTTGCATGAATAGATGAATTCCTGTGTAGTATTTTCTTATTATGAAAACAATAGAGCAGGGCTGCCTAGATGGCTCGGTTACTTAAGCGTCTGCCTTTGGCTCAAGTCATGATCCCAGGGTCCTGGGAAAATATCACTACCCTAATAGCAACTATTTTCATTAGCCTACTTTTTCCTTTTATTTTTAATTATACAAGTAAAACATGGATGTGTATATATCACTATAAAAATAAAATTCAAATAATACAGAAATACCTAAAGTTAAAAGTGAGTCCCTTTAATAACCTTAACTTCCTTCATCAGGTATAGGTACCTCTGTCTTTTTCTATAAACATAAATTTTATATATCATATGAAGTAATATATGTGTAGTATTTAAATTCTGTTTTTCATATACCCTAGAAATGTTTTTTAATGTTTCTCCATAGTTTTATACACTGTCTTTCATTTTAGAATTGAGATGGATATAGAAAAACAAATGCTGTCTAGTACAAAAATGTTCCTTGGATAAAGATTCCCATTTCTAGTTTCTTCATTTATCCTTAGGCCTAATGATTTCTGTTTTTGTCTCAATCATTTTAAATTATGAATTTTCTATAATCACGAAGTTGGAAAGAGGCAGAGTCTGGATTCAGACCCAGATCTTCCCACATCAAATCCAGTTATCTCTCTATCAAATCCAGACTATCTCTCTGAACTTAAGCTTTCTTAACTATAAAATAGGAATAATAATGTCTTTCTTGCCTGCTCTTGGGATAAATATGATAATTACCTGAGGACATATAATACATGTGACCTCACATTTTAACTAAAACACACTAAAGATCAGAAGAATATCTATATCCATTTTTAGATAACCATATTAATCTTGTTATTCAGTGTTTTGATGCTTTTTATTTTTAGGTTATAGGAATAGAATTAAGATTTGTTAGATACCACACTCATTCATAACTTAGCTTACCTGTATAGGTTTGGGCTTTGAAAACGGTGTCCAGGGGCACCTGGGTGGCTCAGTGGGTTAAAGCCTCTGCCTTCGGCTCAAGTCATGATCCCAGGACCCTGGGATCAAGCCCCGCATTGGGCTTTCTGCTCAGCAGGGAGCTTGTTTCCCCCTCTCTGCCTGCCTCTCTGCTTACTTGTGATCTCTCTCTCTCTCTGTCAAATAAATAAAATCTTAAAAAAAAAAAAAAGCAAAAATGGTGTCCAGTCTATTTTATTTTTTAATTTAATTTCAGATTAGAAACTAGTAAACTGTTATCAGAGTAAAAAGGTTTTGTTTGAAAAGGAAACCATTTGCTTTCTCTTTATACAATGCTACTATTTTCATTTTTAAAATATCTTCCCTGAAACATGGTTCATGGATGATTTTCATATGTAATTTTTCTGGTTTCTCTCCTAGCACTTTTCCTGATACATTATTTTGCTTTATCCCTCCTATGGTAACCATTGGTACAAAGCTTTAAAAAGCTTATTTTTATTTGTTTTACATTCAGTAGGTACCATTACCATAAATACTTCTTGTATGAATTATGCTTCTAATATGACAGGTGTATAATAGAAGCTTAGGGTAGAATAGCAATGACTTGATTTTCTATGATTCTGAACATCACTAAAGTGAGCTACCAGAGGTAGCCAAGAGAGAATTAGATGTAATTGCTTGCCTAAAGTGACAATATCTTTCCAGTACATCCCCTGAATACCAATAAAGACAGATGATTTCAGGGGGAAGCACTCCTCATTTGGGAGATGGGAAAGATCAAGTAAGGGTAATAATTAAAGATTTTATTTATTTATTTGTTAGAGAGAGTGAGCACAGGCTGACAGAGTGGCAGGCAGAGGCAGAGAGAGAAACAGGCTTCCTGCCAAGCAAGGAGCCCGATGCAGGACTCGATCCCAGGATGCTGGGATCATGACCTGAGCCGAAGGCAGCGGCTTAACCAACTGAGCCACCCAGGCGTCCCAAGTAAGGGTAATAATTAAAAAGAGACCAAAATGTAACACATGTAGACTGGGTATACACTAATCATTATTTGAAAAAGTAAGTTAAAACGTTATTTATTCCAGAATATTCTGTTGAAATACTTGCTTTTTGAAGTCAGTGAAGGCTTGTATGTATTTCATAGAAATTTCATGGAAATAATATGAGCTTAGAAAGGAGGGAGGCACTTGACTTACTGTACCATTTTAAGAATTATACTCTAAGAATAGGACTTGTATTAAAATTCAGAACACATTAAAGAAAACAAGCATATTGATTTTTGTTTCCTGGTTAATTCTTTCTTTTGAACTCCCCCCCACAATCTCCTTTTAATAATAATTTGAACTTGATGATTTCTTTAGTAATTAGAAAAGAAAATCAGCTTTCAGTTAGTAACACTTGATGTTACCTATACTTACTTGAGAAATACTCGTGTTTTAACCTTTTGCTGAATATATCTATTACTTTAATCTAATTTCACTACTTTTACTAGTAAACAAAATGATGGTTTGTTGTTGTGAAAACTATATGAGAGAATATATATGAAGTGCCTGGCTCATAGTAAGCATTCAATTTTTTTAAAAAGAGTTGCAAATGTAATTTACAGTTAAGTTACTCTCTTTACATCTTTGTGTTGATCTTGTTTTGAAAATATGAGAACACAGAATTTTATTAAGTTGCTACATTTGCTTTGCAATTTTCTTTGCAAACCTTAGATAAGTTATAAGATTTTTTAATGCAGTTATGATACTAATTATTGAATAATACTACTCAGCTAGACTGTGTCTATCTACAGAATGAAGTAAACATCAAAACACATCCAACTAAACTAGATAATAACTTTTGTTAGGACTTTTGAACTGATCATTTATATGGTACAGTGTTACAGTATAAATAAATACTCAACCCAATTTACTTTTGGTGAAAAAGAGTTTCTTATGAAAATAGTTCAAACCTGAAAATGTATTTATATCTAAACTTGACTGTTCACTAGTATCACTTGTGGACCACTGAAAAAATATTGGTTTCTATGTCCAGCCGCTGACTTTCCAGAAGAAGCTGAACAGTGATGTGCTGTTACATGTTTAACAAACCAGCTCTTAGGTAGGAGTAGGGCTAGGAGATACTGATTTGCAGTATCTGTTGACTTTTGTATTTTGGTAAATACTTCTACCATAGCCAGTATAAATTACTAAGATAATATTGAATGTTGGAAAAAGATGTATAGTAGCACAGCATTATATAATAGTTCCATCATACAGATACGAAAAACATACATAACCTTTAAAAAAGGGTAATAGGAAGATGTAATAAAATAATTAGGAAATAATTAATTTTGAGTTTTTATTACCTTTGTTTAATTGTAAATTATAATTTAATTTTTAACAATTGTGTTTAACAGTCAGCTTAGTTCTGAAAATGTAACCATTCTTAAGAGCTGGTATGAACTGGGGCATCTGGGTGGCTCAGTGGGTTAAAGCCTCTGCCTTCGGCTCAGATCATGATCCCAGAGTCCTGGGATCAAGCCCCACATCGGGTTCTCTGCTCCACAGGGAGCCTGCTTCCTCCTCTCTCTCTGCCTACTTGTGATCTCTATTTTAAATAAAATCTTAAAAAAAAAAAAAAAAGCTGGTATGAACTGATTAATACTAGAACTATAACATACCCATATTTTCTTAAATCAGCTAAGTAATTATGATACAAGCAACCTGCCAGCTTAATTATTTTTTCTAAAATAAGATAGGATCCTGAGTACCAAGAGGTCATTCCATAGTCAGACCCAAAATGTCCTTTCCAGACTCATTTTAAATCACACCCATTCTCTTACATCCTCCGTATGTCACACACACTAGATTTAGATTTTTTGCAGCTCCTCAGACACACCTTGTACTTCCCCAACCTCCTGCCTTTTCATTACCTTCCTTCAGCTTTGAATGTCCTTGCCTCATCTGCCTGACTTTTGCAACACTGTTTATTCATCCTTCTACAAATAACTCGAATGCTATTTCCTTTTATTTCCTACTGTTGGAAACATTCCCATTCTTCTTGATGTTCTCATAGTGATTTGTTTATACTTCATTTTGAGCTCAAATTTATCATCAGTAACAAATGGCTATTCCCACTTAACTATATTATAAATTTCTAAAGGGTGCCTTTGAATCATACTGTATTAACACTTTTAATACCTAAAAATCATTAATAAGCACTTGTGTTTTTTTTAAGATTTTATTTATTTATTTAACAGGCAGAGATCACAAGTAGACAAAGAGAGGAAGGGAAGTAGGCTCCCTGCTGAGCAGAGAGCCCAATGCGGGCTCCATCCCAGAACCTGGGATCATGACCTGAGCTGAAGGCAGAGGCTTTAACCCACTGAGCCACCCAGGTGCCCCAATAAACACTTGTTTTAATAGGGAGGACTTTATGGGACGCCTGGGTGGCTCAGTTGGTTAAGCAGCTGCCTTCGGCTCAGGTCATGATCCCGGCGTCCTGGGATCGAGTCCCGCATCGGGCTCCTTGCTCGGCAGCGAGCCTGCTTCTCCCTCTGCCTCTGCCTGCCTCTCTGTCTGCCTGTGCTCGCTCGCTCTCTCTAACAAATAAATAAAATCTTAAAAAAAAAAAAAAATAGGGAGGACTTTAACTTATTTTAATAGGAAGGACTGTGGATAAGGCATGATATATCCTTTATTTTCTATGCCTTTGGGAAACTAACCAAAATTTAAACTTTTTTGAATTAGATGTTTCGAACCTTTTTCTTGATAATTCAGGACCATATTAATACCTATATCCTGCACAATAACAGGGAACACAAATAATAAGATGACTCAAGCTTACTAAGGAAGAATTTTACTAGAGAATATATGAAGGGCTTAAGAGTAAAAAAATACTAAATTATAAAACTACATATGCAAATTATTTTTATTCTGATTTAGTATACTTTTTAGTGTTCCCAGCATTTGTACCTATAAACAACCTGTAAAAAAAAAGCAAAAATACCACGCTTTGCTTTGTGATTTGAGAGAAATTTGCTTTCATATATGTCCTTAAGGATAATCATTCTGTTGCTTTCTGGCATTTTATCTGGAACTAAAAGTATCTGACTGCCTTTACAATAAGTATAGACAACATCTAAGCATATAAAGGAAGTGTTTTAAAGTAAAAACACTCCCAAGAATTTCTTGAAGCAAATGTAACACATTTCTTATTAGTAGTATTTCATAATTTTTTTTCATCTTTGACCCTAACCTGCCACCTGATGGCAAAAATTAAAATGACATCTTTTGTAATACTCAAAACCTCATTGTAGTTATTTGGGTTTTTATGTATTCATTTTTATGGAGCCTCCAAAACTCCAAATACACACTTGAACAAATGTTATGTATTTGGTAAATGTTTGATGATTACTTTGTATTTCAGGAGAATCAGAGTTACTATTTAACTTCTATCAGACCGTGTTTCTACTAGGGAAATTTGTTTAAAATCTTCCTTTGTGGAGCTGTATAAAGAATCTGTTTTTTAAATTAGTTTTGTGTAATAAGGAATTTTACTTAAATCTCTCAATTTTCTCTTTTACCTTTCCTGTTTCTTTCTTCAGAACGAGACCACTCAGACACCATGGTATTCTTTTACCTTTGGATCGTGTTTTGTATTATCAGTTCCTGCTATACCCTCATCTGGGATCTGAAGATGGACTGGGGTCTCTTTGACAAGAATGCTGGAGAAAACACCTTTCTCCGAGAAGAGATTGTGTACCCCCAAAAAGTACGTACAAAGAATACTCGTTGTTGTTAAACAACAACAACAACTCCTGTGTATCACCAGCTAACTCCTATTATGATGCATACCTAATCCCAACCTAATATATTGAGAAAAAGCAACTAATTACCAAAAAATACTAATTCATTCAGTCAGCAAAAATGTCAGTTTTTTATTATATGCTGGGCACTATAGAAAATAAAAACAAAGTTCTGGTTCTCAAAGAGGCCATAAACTATATAAAACAGGTAAGCAAGCAAATTGCAATACAATGTGATAAAGTTTAGAGTAGAGGAATAAATAACTTACTATAATTTATGACCTGATTTTGAACATGCAGTTCACTGTCTCACATGCCCTCTTCTCTTTGCCTGCTTTGCAACTCCTGTTCCTTCTTTTTTATTTTAATTTTTTGTTTATTTTTAATTGAAGTATAGTTGAGGCACAAGTGTTACATTAGTTTCAGGTGTACAGCATAGTAGTTCAGCACTCTGTGTTACACTGCACTCAAAACTATAACTACCATCTGTCACCATGCAGCACTGTTTCAGTACCATCGACTATATATTCCCTGTGCTATACTTTTCATCCCAGTGACTTAATTCATAACTGGAAGCCTGTATCCTTCCACTCCCCTTTACCCATTTTGCCCATTCCTTTACCCCCCACCCCTCTGGCAACCATCAGTTTGTTCTGTGTATTTGTGGGTCTGTTTCTACTTTTTGTTTCTTAATTTGCTTTTTAGATTCCACGTATAAGTGAAATCATATGGTATTTGTCTTTATCTTCTGATTATTTCACTTAGCATTTTGCCTTCTAGGTCCATCCATGTTGTTGCAAATGACAGCATCTCACCCTTTTTTCATAGCTGAGTAATAGTCCATTGGATGTATGTGTGTATGTGTGTGTATATATATATCTTCTTTAGTCATTCGTCTATCAGTGGACACTTCGATTGCTCTCATACCTTGGCTGTTGTAAATAATGCTGCAGTAAAACAAAGGAGTACAGATATCTTTTTGAATTACTGTTTTAGTTTTCTTTGGGTAAATACCCAGTGGAATTACTGGATCAGATGGTCTTTCTATTTCTTTTTCTTCATACTGCTTTCCACAGTTGACTACACCAATTATATTCCCACCAACAGTGCATGAGGGTTCCTTTTTCTCCACATCCTCTCCAGTTCCTTCTCTTAAAAAGTCAGTTCAAGGATTGCATTCTCTAAAAAGCCTTTCTTCTTCTAAGCATATTTAGCCATTTGTCCTAATCCCATTTTAGCCCTACAAACTTCTGTTATAGCAGTTACCACATTGTTTTATAATTAACTGCTTAGGTATCCATATCCCTTACTACCCAGCATAGTTCCTAGCAAATAGTAGACTTAATATGTGTGGAATGACTGAATTAACACTTGACTGAGTCAGCAGTGCTGTGAAAGCACAAAGGAAAGGAAGTGCCTGAATCTTTGGTGCATCAAGAAAGTGTCTCTTTTCATTTATTTCAGCCAATTTTTGTTAAAGTAAAGTGCCAGTCTGAAAATATATGATAATTCCTTAGGAATTATTTATAGATGAATAAAAGGATAAGAGAGCCTAAATTTAAAAGAGACCAAAAGTGCCAATCTGAAAATATATGGATAATTCCTTAGGAATTATTTATATATGAATAAAAGGATAAGAGAGCCTAAATTAAAAAGAGACCAAAGTATCATTACTCAGATAATAAAAGAAATTTAATAATGAACTAGGAATCCTGGTAAGTGAATTTTGATCTTGGGTGTCTAACTAAATTAGCTACTACATAACTTTAGGCAACTGTACTATAGTATATTCTCTTCTACCAGATAATCTCTTGATCCTTTCCCAGTTCTGAAATTCTGTGATGAGGAGGGATATATAGATTGGGTCACTAATAATTCATACTATGTCAGAATGTCACCAGTACCTCAAAACTGCACTTTGAAAAGTGTGTGAATATGTAATATTCAGTTCATGAATAGTGAAAGCTGTTTTAATAAAGTGAGGACTAAAGTAGGAGAATCATACAAAGAACGATATGTCGGGTAACTTTAGATAAGCAAATGAAGATAGAAAGAAGGATATTAATTTATACTGATCATTTTTTACATAAGCTATAGCAATAATCCCAGTGTGCAAATTTAGAACATATGACCAACAACAGACTAGAACATATCTTTATAAATCTCATTTGAAAAGAAAATCAGGGAGCATCTCAGTTGTTAGAGCATGCCACTCTTGATCTCAGAGTTGTAGGTTCAAGCTTCATTGGGTATAGAAATTACTTTACAAAAATATTTTTTTTTTAAAGAAAGTAAGAAAATCAGTAATGTCAAGTACAAGTCAGAGAGCAGACATGAGCTCAGGTAAATGATAGTCCTTTTGTGCCCACCAGAATGTTACGCCCTATTGCTCCTTATATTGTTCTTGCCTTACTGAGCACTGTAATACATTTACTTCTCATGCTGATTGCTTAGATAAATTGTTCATATTTTTATATAAATGTTAATCCATGCCTCCTTTTAAATAGTTCTAACGTATTGGCTTCTATGTAATTAAATTAGTGGATAGATTTTTATTCAGTTTCCTTATTGCATATTTTCATGACCCTAAGAAATACAGTATATGGTTTCCTACATTATAACTTGCAAATTTATAAGAAAAATGTTCTGCTAGATCACCACATCCCTTTTAATCTTAAAAAGAAGAATGCTGGAATAAAATTCATTTTACGCAAAAAGGGAAGGAAAGCTATTGGTGGAGTCCAGTGAAGCTTCATTTAAAAATTAAGAACACAGTGAAATGAATCTTAAAATCAGTTCCTAGGGATTAATAGAACGTATTGCTGAGTACCACATACTGGTCCAGGGAGTATTTTTGTTATCTCCATATTAAAACTTCATTTTTCTATGTCTCTGGACCTCATGTTAAGTGTATTCCTCCCAAGACTTTCACATTTTTGGTAACATCAGCTCCCGCATAGTCAACTGTGGATCATGTTAAGACTGACTTAAAGTAACATGAAATTGCAGTTCTTCACTGAGGCCTACTAATGAGTTCACTGGATTTGAATTTATCCAAAAACTGCATTATCACTGTATTATTGGATGGATGGGGGAAGAAACAGGGAGGGTATGTAAGTATGTTAAAATCTTCATAAAAATTCATCCTAATTAGCAGTGGATAACATCTCCAATTGATTAATCAAGATATGCCAATATACACACATTATTTAGAAATATGGAGGATAGATATTAGGAGAGATAGCTACAAATTCTGAAATTGTTTGTGCCTAGAGAATGAGAAGAGAAGTGGACAAGGGGACTGCTCTTTTTTTTTGTTAATAGCCTTCTAACATAACTAATATTCCTCTGTTAAATTTTGTAAAAAAAAAAAAAAAAATGCAATGGTGTAAATACGCAGCAGTTCTAGTTTCCATAAGATATCACAACCTTTAAATTCATATATTTAAAGAGCTGATTATCCAGAGATTAATAACAAACAAATCCATGAATTACAGTTCTAGTCTGCTGGCAATTTGTATACTTGAAACTTTTGTGTAGCTAAAACTGGACTCCTAAATAGTGGATGCTAGTACCTGTAAGAATTTGAATGCTGTCTTTCCCACCTAAAAATAGAACATTCCTTAAATTCAACCCATGTTTGTGATATCCAGGCTTCATTTTATTTAACGGCCTTGAAAAACAAGGTAAAACTCCTTAAATGCAGAGTAAGGCAATTTGAGAATAAAAGTGCAAATAACACAATCTGCTAATCATTTTGCTCTTGAGTCTCTATTAGCATATGTTGTACATATTAATATATAATCTCAATCAGATCAAGGATCTCATCTGGCTTATATTTTTGGAGTTTAGAAGAGAGCCTGGCATACAGTATGAGAATAAAATATATTTGTTAAGTAATTAATGAAATTCAATAAAACTTCATTTTGATATTGCACTATTTAAGAAAATTAATTAGTGAGATTTTTCTAAAATAGAAAATAAAATAAAAATAAAACCATTTTTTCTCTTTAACCTGTGCTTGTTGGTGGGACATATGTGACTCTTGTTGCTGTGATAGATGTACTTATTTGTGAGAAACATAATGGTAAGTGTACTCAATTTGCTTATTATTCCTTAGGCCTATTACTACTGTGCCATCATAGAGGATGTGATTCTACGCTTTGCTTGGACTGTCCAAATCTCAATTACCTCCATGACGTTGTCGCCTCATTCTGGGGACATCATTGCTACTGTTTTTGCTCCCCTTGAGGTTTTCCGGTAAGCAAACTACCAGAAAGTCTATCAAAGTTTTTTTCCCCTAGAAGACACCAAATACTTATAAATTAGAATTTATTGGGACGCCTGGGTGGCTCAGTTGGTTAAGCGGCTGCCTTCGGCTCAGGTCATGATCCCAGCGTCCTGGGATCGAGTCCCACATCGGGCTCCTTGCTCAGCAGGGAGCCTGCTTCTCCCTCTGCTTCTGCCTACCTCTCTGTCTGCCTGTGCTCGCTCTCTAACTAATGAATAAATAAAATCTTAAAAAAAAAAATTAGAATTTATTAAAACAGTATTTATACTTGAAAGGCTTAAATTTTCCAGCTTTTCTCAAACTTTTCATTAGCCTCAGAGTTGGAAAATCCTACTTGAAGGTCTAAGAGGTTAGTTAAAATACTACTAATGATGGCTTATAAGCTTTTTTTAGAATTGGGCTCCATTAGAAGGGCCATGAGTGGAAATTGGGAAGTAAAAAGTTTTAGAATAGAAATTAAAATAAAAATCTTTTGAGAATCATTATTTGCAATTTGACATTTTGGGTTATTCAGGCAGCTTTTTCACTAGAAATAAAGGAAAAGCCAGAGGAATTGTCTTTTAAATCTTCCAAAAGACATCTAATAAGATAGCCTAAAATCTAAGTAAAAGCAGGTACCCCAAGGTAAGCAAAGCATTAAAGCTAATTTTGCACTAAAGAAATTTGCCAGATCTAGAGCAAAAAAGGCACAAATTACAAATAAAAAATCCTCAAGATATTTATTTTTAAAAAGTAAGATGAGGGACACCTGGGTGGCTCAGTCAGTTAAGTGTCTGACTCTTTATTTCAGCTCAGGTTATGATCTTGGGCCTGTGAGATCGAGCCCTGTGTCTGGCTCCATGCTGATCATGGAGCTTGCTTAAGATTCTCTCTGTCTCCTTTTCTCTCTATCTCTTTCCCCACTCCCCCTCTCTTAAAAAAAAAAAAAGAGAGAGAGAGTAAGATGATATTATGAGCAGCTTTATGTCAATAAGTAAGAACTTTGGAATGAACACATTCCTTGAAAAGCACTGTTTATTAAAACCAATAAAGAGATGGACATTAAGGGGGGCATGTGATACAATGAGCACTAGATATTATATAAGACCAGTGAATCACTGAACTATACCTCTGAAACTGATAATGCACTATATGTTAATTGAATTTAAATAAAGTCAAGAAAGAAATAGAATATCCGATAGGTTTGTATTAAAGAAACCATATTCATATTAAAATCCTTCTAACGAGGGGGATGTCTGGGTGGCTCAGTAAGTTAAGCACCCAGCTTGATTTCAGCTCAGGGTCATAATCTCAGGATCGTGAGATGGAGCCTGTATCAGCTCCGCATTCAGCAGGGAGTCTGCTGGAGATTCTCTCCCTCTCTCTAAAATAAATAAATCTTTAAAAAAAAAAAAATCCTGATGGAAAGGAGAAGGAAGTTGAGGGAAATTGGAAGGGGAGTTGAACCATGAGAAACTATGGACTCTGAAAAACATTCAGAGGGTTTTGAAGGGGCGGGGGGTGGGAGGTTGGGGGAGCCAGGTGGTGGGTTTTATGGAGGGCACGTATTGCATGGAGCACTGGATGTGGTGCATAAACAATGAATTCTGTTATACTGAAAAGAAATTAAATAAATAAAAAAAATTTTTTTTTAAATCCTCACAAGGAAAACTGTAGGCCCAGGGAATTCCTCCAAATATATGAGGAGGTATTATCAGTGTACATAAAACTCTGCCAGAGGAAAGAAGCAATAAAAGGAACACTTCCAGGGCACCTGGGTGGCTCAGTGGGTTAAAGCCTCTGCCTTGGGCTCAGGTCATGGTCTTGGGGACCTGGGATCGAGCCCTGTGTCAGGCTCTCTGCTCGGCAGGGAGCCTGCTTCCTCCCTCTCTCTCTGCCTGCCTCTCTGCCTACTTGTGATCTCTGTCAAATAAATAAATAAATAAATAGATAGATAGATAGATAAATAAATAACACTTCCCAGTTTATTTTGTGCAACCAGCATGGCTTTGATATCTAAACCTACGAGGACATTCCAGGAAAGACCAACCAGTCTGTCTCATGTGGAGAAATGCAAAACTCCTGAAGAAAATATTAGCTAATGAGTCCAACAACATATAAAAAGCATAATACATCACAACCAAGTTAGTTTCATTTTAGGAATGTGAGTTTTAATATTAAAAATCATTTAACATTTAAAAATTAATCTGTGTTAACTCACTACATTAATAGAATAAAGGGAAGACATCCTTTATGTGTATAGAAAACACCATTGAGAAAAGTCAGTACATGTTCATGAATAATTCAAAGATTATCTACAAAAAACATAAATAAGATCATATTTAGTGGTAAAACACTGTAAGATCTCCCTTGAGATCAGGAGTGAGATTATTATGCATGTTGTCACTTCATTTTAACATCATACTGCAATTATAGCTAGTGTAGTGGAGGGTGGGGAGGAGACATTGTGAGAATTAGAAAGGAGTGGCACCTGGGTGGCGAAATCTGTTAGGCATCCAACACCTGGTTTCAGTTCAGGTTGTGATCTCAGAGTTGTGAGATCAAGCCCTGCGCTGAACTCTGCGCACAATCTGCTTGAGATTTTTCCTCCCTCTCCTTGTGCCCCTCCCCCCAGCTGCCTCACATGCGTGCCCTCTCTCTCAAATAAATAAATCTTTAAAAAGAAAAAAGAATTAGAAAGGAAAAAATAAAACTAATTATTCATCCATGACATGATTGCATATGCAGAAAATTCAAAAGAATTTACAAATAAGCTATTAGAAAAAATGTAGCTGCATCCCTGAATACAAGGTCAATATAAATAAAAATTTAATGTTCTAAAAAACAATCCCAAATAATTAGAAAACAAAATTTTAAAAAACAGCATTTTGAATAGCATCAGAATATATCATATATGTAGGGAATAAATTTAATGAATGATTATGTGTACAAAAATTGACAAGCCAGTTCTATAATTTATATAGAAACCGGACAAAGAATAGCTAAGACTAGGGATGCCTGGGTGGCCAGTCAGTTGAGCATCCAATTCTTGGTTTTGGTGCAGGTCTGATCTTACAGTTGTTAGATCAAGCCCCACCTTGGGCTTTGTGCTCAGTGTTGAGTCACTTGGGTTTCTCTTACCCTCTCCCTCTGTTCCCCAGCCCCTGCTTGCTTTCTCTGTCTCTAAAAATAAATGAATAAAATTAAAAAAAAAGAATAGACTAGAATAGCCAAGACTATGCTGAAAAGAAAAAAGTTAAAGGACTTATACTCTCAAATATCAAGACTTACTATATAGCTACAGTAATTAAGACAATGTCTGGTATTAGTGAAAGAATAGAAAAATTATATACTGGAACAGAATAGGGAGTCCAGAAACAGATCCACACATACATTGACACTACCTGATTTCTGACAAAAGTAGTTAAATAACGGTGTGGAAAAGAGGTTCTTTAATAAATGATACTAAGTCAACTATATATCCATACGGGGGGGAAACGAATCTTGACTCTTACTGTATACTGTATACAAAAACAATTCCAGGTGGACTACGGAACTAAATATGAAAGGTAAATCAATAAACTCTCTAGAACATAGGAGAGTGCAGTAAAGGAAGCTTTGGGTGTATAGTAATATTATACGTTTTATTTCTGAGTAGTAATTTCACAAGGTGATCACTTTACAGTAATCAAGTTGCCCACTTAGTGATTTGCAAAATTTTGTAGATCTATGTAATACTTCGTAAATGCTTATTTTAAAGAAAGCAGCCTAAAAGAAAGGATTATCGTGAAAGTGGCAGTTAGGTTGACTGCTGACTTCTCAACAGTAACAATGAAAATCAGAAGTCATTAAAATGATACTTTCAGTGTGCTGAAAGAAAATAACGGTCTACCTAGAGCTCTTTCTCCATGGAAAATATCTTTCACAAAGGAAAATAAAGGTATTTTCAGACATGTTTATAGCATTCCTCTGAGTCAGGATGGCCACATCTATCACAATACTCTGATAAAATAAGATTAAACCTGAAAGATAAATATTGAATCTGGAAACAGTATAGTTGTTGCTGTTAGTGCTCCTTCTCAATCATGTGTCAACCCTCATCTTCACTTTCCCATATTTCTAGGTCTAGGACCTGAGACGCTGTACCACTACAAGACCGACTGACTCCCCTCCCACTTCTTCCTCTTCCACATAGGATGCTGCTTTATGAATTTAAAAAAAAAAAATTTTCTAGTAAAAAGAAAAAAGCTCGGGACGCCTGGATGGCTCAGTTGGTTAAGCAGCTGCCTTCGGCTTAGGTCATGATCCCAGCGTCCTGGGATCGAGTCCCACATCAGGCTCCTTGCTCGGCAGGGAGCCTGCTTCTCCCTCTGCCTCTGCCTGCCACTCTGTCTGCCTGTGCTCGCTCTCACTCTCTCTCTCTAACAAATAAATAAATAAAATCTTAAAAAAAAAAAGAAAGAAAAAAGCTCACTTTTTAAATTCTTGATTATTTCATTTCTCCTTTAAAAATTATTTCCTTAATAGTAGAATCAGATGTTCTGTCCCCCATGAAAAACAAAAGCAAAAAGCTTCCTTTGAATCTATTTTCCTCCTCCAACTCTTGCCCATTTCTGTCTCCTTTACAGTAGAATTCTTCAAAAGATGTCTGTAGTTGGTATCTCCACTATCTCACTCCTCCCCACTCTCCCTTTAATTCAACTCAAATCATTTTTCCCCAACACTCAAACTAAATTGCTTTTGTTAATAATCTACAATAACAACAGTAATAATAACAGTCATGGCAGCAAACACTCATGTATTGCCCACCGTGTGCCTGGCACTGTTCTGTGCATTTTATGTGTACTAACTGATGAATCCTCACAACAATCTTCAGGTAGATACTGTTACTGTCCCATTTTGCTGATGACACTGAAGCATAAGTTAAGTAACTCATCCCAGGTCGTTACACCTAGTAAATGTTGGAGTCATGATTTGAATCTAGACAGTCTTTCAGAATCTTGTGTTCTTGTATCACACTGCCTCCCTGTTTGCTAAGTCCAGCGTTCAGTTCTCTGTACCTACCTTACTTTATCTCTCAGCAAGGCACTTTTTTCACTTCATTTCTCAGAGGCTTACATCTTCCTAACTATTCCTTCTCAATTCCTTTATTGGTTCTTGTTCCTCTTCCCAAATTGTAAATGTTGGAATGTTCCAGGGTTTAATCTCTGCCCACTTCTTCCCTCCACTTATATTATTCCTAATCCCATGACTTGTGCAGTTCTCCAGCCCCAGACTGTGCCTAGAACTGCAGGCACATATCCGTCTAGCCACTGGAATTTCCCCCTTTGCCTAGACCATTCCAGTTCCCTCCCCACCCACCCCCACACCATCTTTTCCTGTTCTAATATCCTAACCCTTCATTCCTTGTTTTTATTTCGTTGAGTGGAAACTTGATATACTGGGAGGGTTACAGGTTACGAAAGCTCAGATTTTATAAATAATTTGCTTACTTACCCCATTTTGCTAAGGCGATTTGTGTGGAACTTCTTCCGCCTGGAGAATGAACATCTGAATAACTGTGGTGAATTCCGTGCTGTGCGGGACATCTCTGTAGCCCCTCTGAATGCAGATGACCAGACACTCCTAGAACAGATGATGGACCAGGATGACGGGGTACGAAACCGCCAGAAGAACCGGCCATGGAAGTACAGCCAGAGCATATCCTTGCGCCGGCCTCGCCTCGCTTCTCAGTATGTATGGATTCTGCTTTTCAGAGACCAATTTCCTTCAGATGTTGGCACTGGTTAACATTCAAGCCAAAAAGGTATTAGGTTGAACCACATCAAAATCCTGGCATTCAACCATTTTTCACCTACCAAAAACAGCAATAGCAGCAATTTCATATAACCCAACCTATAGAATGTCTTAACACAGAGAGTAAAATGTCATTAATACATTAATTAATGCATTAATGCTTTGAATTTGACATTAAAAGTACACTGGGGAGAATTTGTTGGAGAATAATTTACTTGAATCGTCAGCATGTTTTGTATACAAATAATATTCAAGTTACAAACTTTAGGAATCCTGGCTCTGCCACTTGGCCTCTATGTAACCTTGACTAAATTACCTAATTTCTCTATATTGCCCTTCATCTGAAAATTGAAATTAATATGATCCCTGCTTATTAGAGTGGTTATGACATGGGATTTAGACCAGTTTCCTCACAGAGAGTTCTTATATATAAATAGCTTGTGTTTATTATTTTTATTTTCTTACCAAAATACCCAAATAGTATTTTTATAAGCCATTAACTTTGTATGATCCTAAAAGGAGCAATAATGGTAGACTATATTGTGGCTGCATGTGGAATTTAGAGACAAATTTCACAGTGGATTGGAATGACAGAGAAGACTTAAGTTGAGCGTGAGCAGTTGTCTAAAGGATAAGAGAACACTTGACTAGGCCAGAGGCACAGTAAAGACAATCAGGGACAGAAGGAAAGCCATGTGACTAGAACTATAGTTTAAAAAAAAAAAAAAAAACAGGGGCACCTGGGTGGCTCAGTGGGTTAAAGCCTCTGCCTTCAGCTCGTGTCATGATCTCAAGGACCTGGGATCGAGCATGGAGCATCAGGCTCTCTGCTCAGCAGGGAACCTGCTTCCTTCTCTCTCTCTGCCTGCCTCTCTGCCTACTTGTGATCTCTGTCAAATAAATAAATAAAATTTTTTAAAAATGTAGTCGAACAGATGAAGAATGATTATAAAAGGCTGGAAGATACAAGCTTAATCATATAGGCAGGAAGGATTCAAAGATTGTTTTTCTTTTTTTCTTTTTTTTTTTTGGAGAATGATTTTCATGGAAGAATGTCATGAAAGTAGTATTTTCAGAAACTTTAATGCCACTGTGCAAGATACATTGGGAGATGGAACCCTAAAGTCCAGAAAACCAACTGGAAGGCCACCACGGTATTCTGAAGTATCCGACATGGAGGACTTGGGTTAGGATGCTTTACAGTAGGACTAAAAATAATATAAGGAGATGTTTTAAAGGAACGAAAAAAATAGGAGGTGGTAATAGTAACCCATAGATCTAGGAGAGCGAGTAGAAATTGCCCAAGAATTTAGAAGTTCTCCGAAGAGGACAGGTAGAGAAAAGAAAAGCAGGGAGCTAAGCCTGAGGAAACACAGACAAGAGAAACAAGGAATAAACAAAAGGAGCAGGAAAGGAATGGCCAGTGAGGTCATTGGGAATAACAACAAAACAAAGCATGAGACTAGTAGTAAGGATGCAGAATTTGAAGAAGCAGGAGGAGGGGCTGGGAGGGATGGTGGGGTAAACAAGGTAAGTGCTGCGGAGGACTGGAGGTAGTTGTGTCATTGAGCTTATCCTTGTCAGTCACCAGCAGAGGGCAATCTAAACATACACTATTTCTGCTTCAGAACCAGGGCAGCTCCTTGGCACTAGACTGTTATGTTCAATTCCAGGTGTGAAGTGGAAGAACACTGAGATGGTAGACTGCAACCAGAAGAAGATGTTTAGAACAATGGAACAGGTTATGTGCAATGGAGAGAGCAGGAAATCTAAAATAAGAAGTTCTGAATTTGAGTGCTCACTCTGACTTGCACAGCCTTTAGCACATCCTTTACCTTGCTGAATGTTAACTTCTACCTCTGTCAAGTGGAAATAATGACACCTACTGCACAAAGGACCACTTGTACCTCATAGGGTTTATGAACTGCAGATTATTTTAATATTATCAAATCCTATTTCTCATCTAGTACAGGAGTATCTCCCCTTGCCTCCTGACTAGATGGTCATCTTATGCTGATTGGAAATTGTCAGTGATAATGAAGTTTATAGCTAGATGGGGCACCTAATTTTATTGTTGGATGGTCATTATGGTGGCTGGCTTACGTTAGGTTGAAACATGCTTCTCTGTAACTTTAACCAGTTGGTCCTGGTTGGGCTTCCATATCTTAGTCTCCTCTCTCTTCTGCATCATACCCTGTCAATGTTTGAAGACAACTGTCATGCCTCTCCTTAGGTCTTATCTTCTGCTGGTTTACTCACCCAGTTTCATGTGCACCTCAAATGGCAGTATTTCTATCAATGCTCATCATAATTCCTTTTATTTATCTCATACTTATGCTTTTTATATCCATTTTCTCACTTGATATTGACTCTGTCTCCATGAGGTAAGAGTACTGTTATGTGAAACGGGTATTATTATTCCTGCTTTACAGAGATGAAAATAATAACAGTCAAAAAGTTACATCATACAGTCAGTACTCAAACTCAGATCTTCTTTTTTTACTCAAGTAAATTATTAGTTTCAGGTGTACAATATGATTCACTGTTTCTGTGTATTACTCAGCATTCATGACAGTAAGTGTACTCTTATTTCCCCCCATCTTCCCACCTGTATCCCCTCTGGCAATCAGTAGTTTGTTCTGTGTATGTAAGAGTCTAGGTTTTTTGTTTGTCTCTTTTTTTTCTCCTTTGTTCACTTGTTTTGTTTCTTAAATTCCACATGTGAGTAAGATCATATGGTATTTGTCTTTCTCTGACTTACTTCGCTCAGCATTTTACTCTCAAAGTCCATCCATATTGTTGCCAATGGCAAGATTTCATTATGTTTTATGGCTGATTAAACTCAGATCTTCTAGATTGCTTCTTTCTCTGCTACGCATGATTGGCCATTTTTCTTGTCACCTTCTGTGATTGCAGTTTAGTTTCTTTTTTTTTTTTTTTAAGATTTTATTTATTTATTTGACAGACAGAGATCACAAGTAGGCAGAGAGGCAGGCAGAGAGAGAGGAGGAAGCAAGCTCCCCGCAGAGCAGTGAGCCTGATGTGGGGCTCGATCCCAGGACCCTGAGATCATGACCCGAGCCGAAGGCAGCGGCTTAATCCACTGAGCCACCCAGGTGCCCCTGCAGTCTAGTTTCTTAATGTTTTTCCAGTAATACCCAAAATTGAGTATGAAACTCCAGGAATAGTCCATCTGGCGCAATATATAATTCCCACTTAAGATGTATTTTTAATGGTGATAAGATGGGATATGTACCTAATACTGTGAACATGTTTGTGTTTTAATAATGGACTAAATGCTTCTTTCCCCCTTATTCCTCTAGATCCAAGGCTCGTGACACTAAGGTATTGATAGAAGACACAGATGATGAAGCTAACACTTGAATCCTCTGAAGTCTAGATTAACATCTTTGGTTTTCCTACTCTACAATTCTTTCCTCGACCAACGCAACCTCTAGTACCTTTCCAGCCGAAAACAGGAGAAGACACATAACACATTTCCGAGCTCTTCCAGATCGGATCCTATGGACTCCAGACAAGCTCACTGTGTTTCTTTTCTTTTCTTCTGGTTTAATTTTCATTTTCTATTTTTAAAACAAATATTTACTTCATTTTGCCAATCAGAGGACATTTTAAGGAACAAAAACATAGTATCTTATGGATTGTTTACAATCACAAGGACACAGATACCTATCAGGATGGAAGAACAGGCATTGCAAGGACCCTCTGATGGGACGGTACCGAGATACCTCGGCTTCCGCTGGGCCCGGTTTTGACTGGTTGAAACCGGACATTGATTTTTAAATTTTTTGTCAGTTTATGTGGAGAATTTTTCCTTTCCTTCATACCCAGCGCAAATGCACTGGCCGCACTTGCAGGGAAAGTGCAACTTAGAGCAGTACCTTCATTCATGAAGCTACTTTTTAATTTGATGTAACTTTTCTTATTTTGGGGAGGGTTGCTGGGTGGGTGGGAAATATGATGTATTTGTTGCATATAGTTTTCTCATTATTTATGAAACTTAACCATAAAAGAATGCTATAACTCCTGTGCAGTGAAGGTGGTAACAGTGAAAAAAGACAGGGGAAACTAATGTTGGACAGCATGTGAGGGTTTAGTCCACAATACCTCTTTCATGAGACAACTTGCACCAGTTTGACTTTTTCTTTTTTCTTTTTTTTTTTAATTTTAAGCCAAAGTTTTATTACTGATTTTTTAAGTTGCTGCTGCTTTAGAATCCTGAGCATGTCTTTCATAACAAAGCATCTATATACTTCTATGTAACCGGTTGAAATTTTTTAAGAGGTCTGATACTTTTTTTTTAAAGGAACAAATGTGGAATATATTTGCCCATACTCCAACCATAACAACTGATGTTATGCCTTATTAAGCGTCAGCATTTAGGGTAATGGAAGTATAACCTTTACTGACTCTGAACGAGAAGATAAAGCTATTTCAGAGACTCCCTACTCCTTATTGGATAGTTTTTCTTTTGGATTCACTTGATTTAGCCAGAATTTGGTCAAATTAAAAGTCTGTCCTGGGGAAACCATATTTTTGAGAGCAAAGAACAAATTATCCTTCTTTTGTCACATTACATGAATAAAACAGACCTTGGCAGCCATTTCTCCCAGCAGTTTTAAAGGATGAACATTGGATTTCATTCCCTCCTATGAGAGAAAAAACAACCTGCTTTTAAGATTTTTGGGGTCTAAACTTGGTGTAAACAAAAGGTATATTTCTTAGACATTTCAGACTCTCATAGTCTGTGCACAATGCCCATTTTTACTTTTTTGTCTAATTTCCTTCCTACGTTCCTAAGTCATCCAAATAAGCCCCAAAACCTTAAAGGATTTTGCTTCCTTGAATGTGGTTGGCATTAAATTGAGCATTTCATTATGTAACAAAATTAATATAAATACCAGAAAAAAGTGAAGTATGTTTTAATTCTCCCATCCCCCCCAGGTCCAGATGAAGATTCCAGCATCAACATCAGTGGGTTCATGAAAGTAAATTACTTCTGCCATTTTTAGCTTAATCTTAGGCAAAGAGACAAATGAGTGGAAGGGCAGCTGTTACTATCACTTACTTAGTCTTGAAAATACATGGTTACTTCCCCTTACAATACCCCCGTGGTCAGTAGCTCTTCTGCCACTTATTGCCAAGTCTTCACTTACACCTGTCGTGATTCTAGTAGATTATATTAAAGTTACTGTTACTACCAAAATTCTATCAATTAACTGACAAATAGTTCATTTTTAAAGAAGTTTATTCCATTTTTATTCTGACAAGCTTCCAAAGTTTTTTCCCTTTCCAAATTGAGAGATTTTTTTTTCTGAAAAATCATACAAATTTTTGGCTTTTGTTGTTTTTTTATGTTTTGTCAAGCATGTTCTTTGGCCCAAAACTAAAGAGGAAAAGTTTAAGTACTTTTTTTTAGTTTAAATAAATCATTTACAATAATCAGTGGTAATAATTTAGTGACCCTTAATAGATTAAAGATTGTATTACTTATACTTGGGATTTTTTTTTCTAACTATTTTGTTTTTGTACTTTAAAACTATGGGGGAAATATCACTGGTCTGTCAAGAAATAACAGTAATTATTACTGAGTTGGATAAGTCCAATGGACCAGTCATTTCTTGTACAAAATAAAACTGGTGGTACTAATGTGTATCCAGAGCAATTTGAATTGTCAACTTCATTTCCTGTTAGTGGCACTATATGATGACACACATAAAATCTTATAGTTGACTTCTGGCATTTGAACTCCCCAGTGTTTTTCTTTCAGTGTATCCTATGGCCAATTTGATCTTTCTTCAACTGTTATGATTCTAGACCCTAATCAGTATTATTTTTTTCATAGATAATACAATGTTAGAGTTTGTTCCTTTTCTGATGTGTTTGTCCTGTTAGCATAGTCTGTTCAAGAATGAGAAGACTTATGTAACATTCAGCTTACCATGACAGATACTCAAATAAGTATTTAAATACACAGCTTTATGTGCCTCGTGAAGCTGTAGAGAAAAAAGAGGATTTTTCTTCATCAAGAGGAAGCAGTTTGGGAGACAGAGTATACATTTAAATTTTCTTCCTTGAAAAAAAGGCAATGTGCATTTTTCTCTTCTAAGTTTTAAATGCCCTACCAGTTGCCAATGCTATGTCCTACCTAATATTTTATTGGAGATGTCTGTACACTGAAACTCTCAAAACTCTTAGGAAATTAATATCACTGAGTCATTTTAAAGGAGTAGCAATCTAACCAAAGGTAAAACTTCATCTGATTTTAGGTTTAGAAATTCTAGTTTTATTTTATTTGAGAACCAGTTTATATCATCAGCTTAAATATTCCCCAAAGGAATAAAAGGGGAGTATGAAATGAATAAGGTTCATTGATGCACATAGAGAAATCAGAAGACAGAGAAAAATGGCCTATTTTCTACTCACAAATATGCACCTATACTAAGGCTGCCTATACCATTAAAATGGAATCATTGATGATTTCATACCCTACAGAGAGACAATAAAATGATAAAATTAAGTCATCATTAACTAGGTTATAATGGTAATTTTATGGAAAATGGAAAGTAGTTGAAAACCCATATGCAACTTTCTTTTCCAGTGTCTCTCATTTTTCTACTTAAGAAAGCTGCTCAGCTTCAGAGTCGGAAGCAATGCTCTGCCAGTCTCATCAGTAACCTGTATGGACTCACGGAAAATGGGGCCTAGCCCCCAGGATCTGCAACTCCCCAAAGTTTTCAACATGAGAGTTTTAAGATTTTAATAGATTTTACTAGAAGTCAATTGCTGATATAGGGTATCCTTCCACCATAGTCTGACCAAAGTACATTCATGACTACAGAAAGCAGTGCATCCTTTCTTAAGAGGTGAACTAAGGCAAGTTAAGAATAAAAAACAAGTAACCTATTACTGAGTTGTACAGGCATCAGATTAACAGATATTTAAGTGAAGAAATTAAAATGATTATGGAGGTGGGAAGGTGTTGGATTGTGGCAGCAAGAAGCAGGGCAGTTAAAAAGTGTGTGAAATCAGTGGCATCAGTCATGCCTCACTGTCTCTCCATTAGTGGTTATGCTGGTAGAGACCTGCCTTTATTTTCCCATCATTTTTTTAAATTACCTTGTATTATTCAGGAAATAATGCCCAGATGCAATTTCCTAGCAATGACTTGGAAAACTTCTTAACCTAAGGAACCTAATTTAGGAAATAACCCTATCCATGGCATTATTTTATTCAAAAACTTAAGATTCTCTGAAGTGATTGCACTATTTGGTAAACAAATTCAGAATACAGTTCTCCTTAATTTGTATGAAATTTTCCTGTCTCAGAAAATAAGTACTTCTTGCTATATAACATATTTAAATTTTTTTAATTAAGACTGCTTCTCAGTTTAAAAAAATCATGTTGAATCTATGGCTTTTTCAACTACAAAATTGCCACACTTTTCTCAAATCTAATAAAGCCAGCGTCATTACATATAAAATCTGTAGTCACTAGGTAAAGACAATACAAGTTATGGTAGCACTTCAGAAAAAGGTAAAGAAAAATAAATCAGATTTATCAGCTTATTTCATTTTATAATGCATCTAAATTTTATTTCTTGCTTATGATGATTAGGAGAGCTAAAATGAGATTTTACAAATTACTTAAATACATTTCTACATTTCAGGTATCAGTCTTAATAGTAAATCTTAAAAGCTAACTTTCTGCATTATACTTTTAATCTGTACAATGTCAGAGCACAGTGATAATGTGGGATAGAATTGATTATATTAGAGCCTAAGAAGCTTATAATGGTCAGTGCTACAGACCAGTAATATAACTGGCATTAAGCCACACTCTACTCATCACACATGAAAAAGTAAAATCATTTCATTAGATTGGAAAGAGCTTAATTTCAGCAATATGAGAAGTTTGCCCGGGAATGGAGATGAGCCTTCTGATTGGTACACTTCATAATGGCCTTTCTTGTATGAAACTGGCAAAACTCTGATACTGAGTTGCCCCATAAAAATAACCTTCCATCATGTATTTGCTTACTTACAGTGGAAGAGGAAGTAAGAGGGACAAGATGAGCATTTCCCCTGAAGTGAAAAGAATCATACTAATTTTCATCTAAAATATGTTTCCTTGTAGCAGACCTTTGGTTTATTTTATTAGTATATCAAAGCCACCTTCAGTTTGTTTATGGTGCCATCAACCTACGGAGGACAATCAAATAACCAATTGTTTGCCTTGGATTCAGTGTGTCTGCTAATTACAGTCTCATCTTGTATACCTTCAAAACCAGTTACTTGACCATATTACCTTACTTCTACCATATTACCTTAGTTCTTCCTATGCCCTTTCCTCTGGACCACCCAAATCTGAGGGAAGACTTACTACCAGAAAGGTGTGGACTTATAAGAAAGAGCAAGGATTCCATCTCACTACCCAAACTTCCTGAAGTTCCTACCCAAATTTCCCTGATTGTCCTGTAACAACACCAGCACGGTGGGAATAGGGAGAAAGATCATGGGGAATCCTGAAAGAATGCTGTAATTGATCATGGCATTGTTATTCTTTTGAAGTGTAAAGTAAAATTGTGATCCACTCACATTTGCAAAAAGAACAGAATTCAAGCTTTATCACATTAAGATTAATTTCTTGCTATATTCTGGATTAGCACAGAAGCTTGTATCAATGAAGACTATTTAGGAGGGGAATAGGGTGTAAAATGTATCTGTCTTTTCAAACCCTCTCCCTCTACTCATGTTTCCTTCACCCCCCTACCACATTGTGTTGGTCAAATGATACTATTCTATGAAACCCTGAGCTATAGTTGTCAAAAGTAACTATGGAATGTGATTAGTCCTCTGTGGGTGCTTCTTTCCCTCTTTTTTCTCCCTTGCTTTCTTTCTTACTCTCTGCACTCTGGTAAATGGAAAAGGTGACGTCAAAGAATTGATGCTTGCTTGGACTCATGTTGTATCTGTGACTATGCTATTCGCTGTCTCCTTTTTCCTTCTTATATGGGTAGAATTCTTACGATGTGTGGAGTTCCCTTCTTGATAAGTAGGTTAAATGCACAATGTGGTACTGTTTTATAGTTTCTAGATGGTTGTATAAAGCAAAAAGTTAATGTGGTTATGTGTTTTTAAAAGAAAATAAGTGATTGGTTACAAACTCTGTCCTTTTTTCATTATTACAAGCTCTGTTTTCCAACAGTTTGCGGACTCCTTTGTCATTGGCGAATGGCTTGTGTGATTGCATGTTTTTCTGTCTGGGTTTCTTGGGATTTCTGAACATGATTCTTCTTAAGACTAATGTGTGTAAGAGTTTAGGACAAACATATTTCAAGGATGAAACATTTTTTAACTTTTTTCACTAAACTAAAAAATAATCTTAAATGGCCTTTGTCTTTAGGATTAGGCATCTAATGGAATGATATAACAGCTCATTTTTTCCCTACTCATACAGAAATGCAATTATTAGATGAAATGATAGGTTTAATTGTATTTTGGAAAGTTGGACTCTATTATCACTGACATATCCATGTACAGAGGAGACAGTAGCTACAGGACGATAAGATTGGATGGCTTTTCTTTTTTTTTTTTTAAGATACAGGGTTTTTTTTTTAAGACTTTATTTATTTATTTGACAGAGAGAGATCACAAGTAGGCAGAGAAGCAGGCAGAGAGAGGGGGAAGCAGGCGCCCTGCTGAGCAGAGAGCCAGATGTGGGGCTTGATCCCAGGACCCTGAGATCATGACCTGAGCCAAAGGCAGAGGCTTAAACCACTGAGCCACCCAAGTGCCCCTGGATGGCTTTTCTAAGTGTCACTGATGCCTACAGAAGGATAATGAACCGTTGAAGGCAAGTATCAGGTAATTGAAAGCCAAATGTGAAAACAGGGCCTCTTTAGTTGCATACAGCATTCTCATTTCCTACAGTAGGAGTCAAAGGGAAAAAGGAGAGAATGAAGACCAAGCCAGGAGAGTAGCAGAATTTTAAAGACAGACAACCAAGACAGATCTGTTACGCAAGTTCAGGGTCCTTATCGGGAAAATTGGACACATCAGATACAACATCTAGTTGGATCCCCTTCCAAAAGATTTTAATTCCGCAAGCTCCTGAGAAAAGTCCAAGTCTGTAGACCTATTTCCCCGTAATCCTCACTAACTCCCCAACCCTACTCCATGATAGGAGACATTAAAGAGACTTCTCTTGTGCAAGACAATACATGCACCACTCAGGATCCTCATAACTCAGCTGCGACCACACTGGGCCAGCCAAAGGAAGATAGAGATTATACACTAAAGGGACCATAAGATAGTACACAGGTACTGATAGGAGTTGGAGGAGATCCTGAAGATGCCTGAAGAAAGGAGCCAGAATGTAAGATTGAATAGAGAAGAGTTTTTGACTTGAAAGTGCTCCCCAAGATACAGAATTTAATTCCCCAGTAAAGCTTCCAGGAGTTAGTGCAAACTTGCTACCAGCATGGCTACCAGAAACATGGAAAAAGTGATGGCCCATGTTGAGTGGAGTTAAAATCCAGAACTGCCTTGGCAGACAGTGAAGGATGGAGCTAAAAGTCTCAGGGAAGCAGGCATGCTGGATATATTATGGCTGGAAGGCCAAGAGAAAACACCATGGACAATGGTCCTGAGGTTCAGAGGTGCACTAGCATCACAAAATACTCAGAGGTGACTCTTCTATAAAGACACCTCTACCGAACAATGTTGGCCGATAGCAGCAACAGGGATGATAGGACTCTGAAACAACAGAGCCAGGTGGCAACCTAAAACCAGGAAGTCATGATTACTCTCCTGATGGCAAGGTCAGAGTGGCAGCCAAGAGGGCCAGAACCACAGAGAGGTATGAGGTAATTCCTACAACTCTAGGTGTCCCTAGAGGCAAAATAGATGGGCAGTCACCCAGCTTGTACTACTGAGCTTATACTAGCAGAAGTCAATGATGGGCAACTTCAAAGCTGAGGGCAGTTGCCCCAGTAAAAAGTCATAATCCCTTGCCCGATTTCTGAACCTGAGCAAGCCAGTTTTCAGACCCAGAACTGCCGTCAAAAGAGATGGCTGGGTTCATAGGAGGGAAAACACTGCAATATCATGGCAAGTATACACAATAATGATTAGGTAACTATCCATTAGGAAAAAGGGAATACCCAGACATTTGAGGATGGTTGGACATAGGGCATGAGTTGTCATTGATGGCCCAAGACCTGAATCATCATGGCCCCCATGTTAGAGTGGGGTCCTTTGGGGGCCAGATAATAAATATAGCCCTGACCAATGTCCAGTTTACAGAGATCCTCAGCATCCATGGGCCCACTCAAGTAGGAATGACCTATTTGGTGGTTGGCCCAACGCCCACTTGCATCTTGGTCTGCAAAATAAGAGCTATCATATTGGAAAAGGCCAAGTGGAAGTCTCTCAAATTAACTTCCGTCAGGTGTAAATAAATGTAAAGTCATATTGTGGAGAGAAGAGAATAGAGATTTATTGCCACAATCTATTTACCTCCTCCTCTCAGTCCTTATTAGTTTGACCAGTCTGGTCCCTGAAGAAACCACATGGAGTAGGAAGGGTCACTAAACTAGCACAATCTCAAGTACAAGAACCCCAGTTGCTGGCACAGTGCCAGATGCGGCATCTTCATTAGAGCAGATCAATACCACCTCAAGAATATAGTATCCAGCCATTGACTGGGTGAAGGCATTCTTTTCTCTTTCAGTCAAAACAAAAGATCAGAAACAATTCACACTTCCATGGAAATAATAGACATTAATAGTTTTGCTCCAAGGCCATATTAAGTTCAAACATACCTGTGCCAGCTGGACGTCCACAGAACAACACATTCATCTATTTCATCAGTGACATATTGAGTCAGATGACCAAGAGATGGCTGGCTTGCTGGAGACCTTTATAAGACACATGCGTTCCAGAGGGCTGGAGCTAAACCCTGCAACAATTCAGGAACCTGCACAACTGTAACATTTTCAGGAGGCCAGGGGTCAGGTCCAGCAACCAGGACATCTGCAAAACAAAAGACAAATTATTGCATCTTACCTCACTATGAAGAAGGAAACAGGCCTGGTGAGCCTCTTCAAGTTCTTGAGTCAGCATATTCAATACCTAGAGATACTGTTCTGACTCATGCACCTTTGTGACAGAGAAGGCAGCCAACTTTAAGTGAATCCCGGAGCAGAAAAGACCTCTCTGCAGCCAGCACAGGCTACCAGGCAGGGAGTCCAGATCCATACGATCTGACAGGCCTCCTGGGATTGGAGGTATCCTTGGGGAGGAAAGACACCATGTGGAGTCTGTGGCAAGTTCCTGTGAGAGAATCACTAGGCAAGCCCCGGGGCTCTGCAGCAAGGCCATGCCATCTGCAGTGAAGAGTTGTAGGTTGTTGGAAAGCAACCCCTAACCTGCTAGGAGGCCCTGGTAGAGAGAATCACCAAGTACTTTGTGACTAAAATTGCCCATAAAATGCAGGGTCTTCTAAGACCAGATGAGACTAGCCCAGAACACCCATCATAAAGTGGAAGTGGGACCTCCAATAGGAGGAGAGGGTACAAGCAGCCTACATGAGCAGGTAACCCAGACCCCCCGGTCACCTACCATCATTACCCAGAGATTCCTCTTCCTGAGCACACCTATGGAAGGATGAGGGTTCCTGTAAGCCCAACTGGAAGAGGAGGGAAAAACCTGAGTTGTTGCATGGATGGGCTGACTCCATACGTGAGAGCCAGCTGAAGTTGGATAGCCTCATATGGGGTGAAGGGCGGGGGGGAGGGGTTAAAAGATTGTAATAAGAGAAAATCCTCCCAATAATCAGAGCTTTGAGTAGTGCCCTGGGTCATCCACTTGGTGTAGAAAAAAGAAGTGTCCCCGGGTTAGGATATATTGGCAAATGGCCCAGCTAGCTGATGAGGAAAAACAGGAAAATTAGGGATAAGTGGTCTAGGATGAAGGTATGTGGATGGACTTATAGAAGAGGACTTGAAGGAGGGAAATCTTTGTATTATATGTTCAAATCCCCAGAGAGCATCCACCATTGATGAAGAACTAAATCAAGTAGACGGATGACTCAGCCCACTGGCCTCAGCCAATCTCTCTCATCAGCCACTCCAGTGTTGGCACAACGGAAACATGAACAAAATGTGGAAGCGGAGATGAAGGTTATTCATGGGCCAATGGCAAAGACTCTCACTTAACCAAAGACAATTTGGCTACTGCTGCCACTAAAGTTATCCTGCCTATAGCAGCAACCAACACCAAGTCCCCAGTAGAGCACCATATTGATTGGTCTTCCTGAAGAGACAAACCAACCACTTGGTAGCAGTTTGACTACATCAGGCTCTTTCCATTCTGGAAAGTTCAGATGTCTGTTCAGATGTCTGTTCTCAGAAGAATAGATACCTATACAGGTCATGAGTCAGCCTTGCCTTTTCTGAGCACAGTCTCAACAAGCACCACCATATGAAGGTTTATGGAGTCTTCCATCCACTGGCATGGGATTCCATATCCTATCACCTCAGACCAGAGGACCAACTTTACAGCATGGAGGTTCTGTGAAAGAGCTCATGAACTTGGAGTTCACTCTATCATAGCATAGAATTCATCTTGCAGCTGCCAGCCTGGAAGAGCATTAAAATGGTATATGAAGACACATAGTGCCACATCAGAGGCAACACGCGGAGTATGGGTGTCATCCTCCAAGATTCCGTACATGCATTGAAACAAAAACCTGTATATGGTGGCACTGTGCCCACAAAAAGGACACAAGGGTCTGAGTACCAAGGAGCAGAAGCAGGAGTAGCTCCACTTAGCACTGTGTTCATTAATCCACTTTCTGCTTCCTGTCCCCCTAACTCAGCTCTGCAGGACTGGTAATCCCACTGAATTAGGAGCTAAGGATTTTGGGACTTCCTATGCCCAAGCACGAGCAGGCAGGAAGAGGAATCACCTTCCTGATAGTGTCATTGACCCTGGTCACCAGGAAGAGGAAGGGCCGCTGTTACACACTGTGGGCAGGGAAGATTACGTTTGGCACCCAAGGGTAGAAAAAATGTTTGTGTTTCCTCGGTAACACTAGGTATCATTTATATCACACCTTTCCGGATTATCAGAATCTGGTCGTGTTCCTTGTCTTCAAGTAATTTTTCAACATTTTGTAAATTGTAGGTAATTATATGTAAATTCTGTCTCTTCTGGGAGTTATTTTAATTGATGTATTTCACACTGCAGAAAAAAATGTTGTCCCTGCTTGCAATTCATCCCAATATCCCTTAGTGCCAAATATGCTTGTGCTCTTTTGACTTTCTTGAATTTTCTATGTATACACTTATCTCATCCCTCTTTGTATCTGTTTGAGGGTCCTGATTTTTTTTTTTTTCTGGAAAGAAAATTGTCTTTTAATACAGGTGACTCAGCACCTTTTGTACTCTCTTGCCCAATAGTGACGGTAAATGGAAAGCTGTAGGAACCTCCGCTTACAAAGGGGCTCAGGTCCCCTGGAGATGAGGTCTGGGTCATATCAGACCAGCCTCTGAACTAGAGGAATGCTAAGTGATGATGAGAGAACCCAACTGCACCACTGGGGGGTGGCTCATCCTACTAACTTCCCTTTCAGAGTTTCTCCTCAGGAAGAAGCATTCGCCATAATCCTAGAAGAGACGTTGTCTGAACATGTATGGAAAAGCAAACTGAATGGAACAAGGAGTCAACTGTAAGGGGCCCAGAATTGCACCGTGCACACCTCTCTCCAAGGAAATACTTGCTTCCCAGATGTGGGGCCCAGGTGTGGGGGCTGAAGGTCTGACAGCTCCTTTAGGGTCTGCCTCAGGGACGGAAAGCTGCCTCACCCCAAACCATGCCCTTCCTGATTCAGCGACTAGACAAATCCCCATGTTGTCCCCACCCACAACACTCAGAGGTACAATATTCACCCCAGAGTTCCACGCTGGGTTGGCCACGGTTTTGTCAGGCCTGCCCTGACTTCTCCCTGCCTCACCCGGCTTCTCCCCCTTACTTTCACAGCTCGTCCACCCCAAACTCCCCCTCACTGCCTTCTTTTGGAAAACCTGCCCTGAAGTGCTAGTGCCCTTGCTTCTAATCCTTCTTCCTTCATAGTCTGGAACGTCATCTGGTTTTATATTGTTTTTTTTTTTAAACACCCGTCCAACCATGTCATTTCATCAGTGACTCTAAATCATCAGTGACTTATCTGACCAGGTTATTGGTTCCCCTACGTATGTCAGGAGATCTGAGAAATCAAAAACTGTGCTCTCGGGGCGCCTGGATGGCTCAGTCAGGTAAGCGTCTGCCATCGGCTCAGGTCATGATCCCACATCAGGCTCCCTGCTCAGCGGGGAGCCTGCTTCTCCCTCTGCCTCCTGCTCCCCCTGCTTGTGCTCTCTCTCTCTCTCTGACAAATAAATAAGTAAAATCTTAAAATAAACAAACTGTACACTCTCCTGTAATTTTAAACCTTACCCACAATCAGTTCTGTACATTATAGGACACAAGGCCCTTTGGAATCTGGCCCATCTGCTAGTCTTCATCTCTGTCTGTCCTCAAGATGGAAGCACAAGGAAGGTTCCAGCATGAGGCTGATAATCCAGAGAATTCTTCCCTCTTGCTCTTCACCTGTGCAGGCAGTGCCAGTAAGCATCACTTCCTCGTTCCTTCAAGAGGACTAACACGCCCCTATTCTTAGGCCAGAGGTACCCCCCTCCACGTTTAGAGTTCTCCTTATCTTTTTTTCCTTCCTTTTTAAAATTGAAGTATAGTCAACACACAGCATTGCATTAGTTTCAAGTGTGTAACACAGTGATTCAGCAACTCTACACGTTATGCTAGGCTCCCCACCAGTGTAGCTGCCATCTGTCACCGTACAATGTCATCCCATTACCATTGGCTACGTGCCTTATCTGCGCCTTTCATCCCTATGACTCACTGATGCCATAACTGGAAGGCTGTAGCTCCCATTCTCCTCCCCCATTTTGCCCATCTTCCTACCCCCTCTTCTCTGGCAACCGTTTGTTCTCTGTATGTATGGGTCTGTTTCTACTTTTTTGTTTCTTCATTGCTTTTGTATCTTATATTCCATAGAGGAGTAAAGTCATGGTATTCTTTTCTTTCTGTGACTTATTCCACTTAGTCTAATACCTTCTAGGTCCATCCGTGTTGTTGCAAATTGCAAGATCTCATCCTTTTTAAAATTGCTGAGTAGTAGAGCACTCCTTATCTTTACTAAATCTGGTCACTTGTCAGTCTACCCACTGCTTTGAATTCCCCCACACTAGTCAGTTCTCAAGGGCTAGAATGCTATCTATGTTTCTATCTTGGGTATCCAACCATAATGTCTGGTTTACATTAGGAAATATTAGTTGAATAAACTCATCAAAAGATCATTTTTTGTGTATTCCTAACTGCCAAAAACAGAAAACAAGAAAATATCCACCAATAAGTAAATGGATGAACAAATTGGGTATACAGTCTTAGTCTGGTAAGGCTACCATAAAAAAATAGTACACACTATGTAGCTTAAACCACAGAAATTTACTTTTCCTTGTTCTGGAAGCTGGAAGGCCAGGATTAAAGTGTCAGCAGATTTGGTGTGTCTGCAGAGGCCTTTCTACTTGGCTTGCTGATGACTACCTTCTCACTCTGTCCTCACATGGCCTTCCTCTGTGGATGTGTCAAAAGATAATTTTTAAAAGAGGGCATGATCATGCCTCTCAAGGAGCTGTAATAGCTGTAAGAGGAACACATGCCAGAGATGTGATTTAAGTCATTCATGGAGGAGAGAACCAGTACCATGTTACCACCTAGGCAAAAGAGAATCCAAAACACAAATATACAGGCATCTGGAAAGCTGAGAAACACTTACAAATAAATGCAAAATCAGCAATATTTTGCTGGTCAGTATCCATGGGAATATCCACTAAATACAACTGGCATTTCTGTGGACAAAAGTCATTTGCGTGACTATCCATTTTTCTACAACTTAGAGAATTGTAAAATAGCGTAGACAACCTAGAAGGATGCAGTAGACAGTGCCCCCAATGATCTTCTTAGTCCAATGTCTTTCCCGTTTTCCCCTACAGTTTAATTCATGGCTAACTCTTCCATCCCAAATTATGCATTTAACTATCCAGTCATTTAACATAATTAAAAAAAAAAACCACACAACAAAATGCTTTGTTCTCAGATATGCTAGAGAACAATCCTTTCCAGCTTTAGCCAGTTAGCTAAAGCCAGGAGTCTGGTTTGGGTCCCAGGGGAGATGGAATCCCCCTGTCTGCTGCCCTCTCGTTTCCTCTAAATTTTCACAGATATGGCCCAATTCTTAGCAAGAGATATTATTAACAATATCAATATTAGCAAGGGAAAGACTTTGATGTCTTAGCTGCTCTGAAGAGTTAGAAAAAGCTAACCGCCTTTCTGGTGATGTGTAGGGCTCTACCAACCGTGATTTTCACCATTGCTTTCCTGGGGGAGAGAGAAAAGTCTCGTGGGCCCAGCTCCCAAGGCAGGTACAGAAATGGAGCTGGATGCTGAGGAGAGGGAGAGACGTTGGGGGAAGGAGCCCAAGGGGGAGAAAGGAGAACAGGAGTGTCGTGAGGCTGTTCTGTGTGGACGGCATCTAGGGGGGAAAGTTAACAGCCGCGAACCGCACAGACTGTGTCTCTAGACGTAGCAGCTTGTGAAGAGGTGACTCAGGGGGCTCAAAGGGCAGGACTTGGCCCATGTTTAGTCAGAACTTTCAAGTGCTTGAAAACCCTCAGACACTGGCGCCGGCAGAAGGCTTTCTAAGGAGCTGCCTAGGATCCCGTCCCAGGGCGGGACCCCTGAGCCCACCTGAATGGGCTCTGCTCCCTCAGCTCAGGGAAGGGAGTGCCCCACGCCCTGTCTTGGCCTGCGGAAACCTCTCCCAGGATGCCCTGAAAAGCCACTGTGCGACAGGCACGTCACACCTTCGACACACGCTCCCACACACAACCCTGGGTCTCCCCCAGGGACTCCCCGGGGACACCCTTACCTCCCCTGGGTCCTCTCCACCCCTTGGCTCTCCTCCGTAGCACTTTAAACCTGTCGGGGGCCCACCCTCTTGAGTCAGGAGCTCTTTACCTTTTATTACCAGCTGATCTGTTTATTACTTTCACCACACTAAGTTCGTTAAAAAAAAAAAAAATTGCGTAACAAACCAAGCATTTCTATTGCATAATAATCCTTGTCCCCATGACAACCGATGCTGCCATGCTGACTTGATACAGTATCAGCCAAAAGCAAAGACACTTCTCATGGTAAATGTATAATTTCCATTTGGCTTCTTTAAATATTGGAAATAGCCTATGCTTTTGTCCCACTTGGTGTCTGGGGAACCCCAGGTTGGGAACTGCTGAGGGCTAGTGTGGAGCGGGTGCCAATCAAGCCCTAGTTCTCCCTTTTCACAGATGGGCAAACTGAGGCTGTTAATTTTAAGGTGAACTGGCATAATCAAATGGACAAAGAATCAGAGTATAAACTGAGATTTTTTTTTTAAGTCTCCCCTTTTTGGTCTCTGACTCCAAGAATTAGGTTTTTTTTAAAAAAAAAAAAAAAAAAAAAAGAACAAAAAAAACATAAAATAGAGCTGGGAGGGACTGCCACTTGCCCCCGAGGGAGCCTTTTCTCCTTGCAGATGGACCTCTCTGTGGG
>RCUC01124911.1:0-47526 GCA_003697995.1 Taxidea taxus jeffersonii | reverse complement strand
GAACTACGCCTCTAGTAGACAAGCAAAGGATGGAACCATCTCAGCGGCCATGTACCACCTGATTAACAAGGGTGGGCTGGGGGAGTGAAGAGCTCTCTGTCTCCATTCTGCAGGGCCTGGTCAGAGGTCACATGCACCAGAAATAGAAAGTATAGAAGCTTAAAACAAACTGCGCTCAGTAGTTCCCAGCACTTGTTCATTCAGAACAATCCAAGGAAAGCAATAAAGGCCTAGAATTCCCACAAGAGTTAGAACCAATACTACGCTCAAAGGTCTCTGTGCAGGAAGAAAAATGCAGAGACAAAACAAAACCCAAAAAACAAACAGCATTTGTTTTCTATGAAATATTTCCCCCTTAAATTTAACTGTTTTCCAGACCAAAGTTCCATACACTTCATGTGGGCCTTTATAATGCAAGTAACAGCCTTATGACTTGTTTGGAGTGCTTGGAGAAGGGAGTTCGTGACTTTGCCAAGGAGCTGTTGCACATTTCCATTTTACGGTAAATAAAGGGGGTCCTATGCAACCGGTAAAGAGAGGAACAAAGGCACGTGAGCATTTTCAGATTTCCACGTGAGTGCTCTGGCCCTTGGACATTCAGTGAGGTATGTAACTAGCTCAGATTATGATTTGTTGACCCTCTAACTTAGTGGCTGAGGTTCTGTGCCTTTTGGGGGAAAAATGCTACCTAATTCCCTTTCACCCAGAGAATGGCATATTGGAAGCTGTTGATGTTCTACTGGTACAGAAAGGTGGCTTGAGAACGAACTATTCCCACCCACCCACCCACCCCGCCAAATTAACTACCGTCACTTTGAGGAAGGGAGAGGGAGCCAATTCTATTTCAAAACCACTTTATCATCTAGACTCCCCACATGCAGGATTATAGGTGTTACAAATGGATCACGGAACACAGGCAACGCAATACCAGCTGTGGAGGAAAAGCCTGGCAGAGATTCCAAGAACAGCTTGTCCAGGGCGTCCTATGGCAGGAGGCCAAGCAGGAAGTGCTTTTCCTAACAGTGGGATGGAGGTATACTGGACATGGGAGGCCCATCCACATTTCAGGTTCCACTGGAGTTCCAAGACCCAGTGTAACAGGTTCTGGTGGCTGATGTCTCCAACCCCAGCCTAAAAGCGGGGTTTGGCAATAATGTCTATTCTCTTCTAGGGCCTAGCAGCTCTTCAAGATCTATCCACAGGAGAAGTAAAGGTCAAGTATTTTAACTAACGTGGCATCAAATGACACCTCTCCTAAAACAGTTGTGCTTCTTCTAATAAGGAAAACTGGGATAGAGGCATCAAGTGGTAGTTACCGCAGAGCCCTGGATTAAACTGACTCAAGTTAAAATGGAGGCCAGAGGCATGACTGCAAATCTCAGGAGTCTGATGCAGAAGGCTGCCCTTCTCTCTGTGAGTAATCACTTCTCACCACCTAGGGACTGGCAGCAAGGCTGGCTTTATCCATGCTAATAGAGGGTATGAATAATCAAACCTTGAAAAGAAGTCCTGTATCTGACTCCAGGTCTAAAGGCCAGTTCCCCAGCGCCTACCTGAGCTGCATAGTTTTCAAGGCTTTCAAAGGCTGCATCTGCTTGGGGACAAGAAAGTGTTCCTGGCAAAGGAGAGACAGCCTTTAGGTCCATGGGGACTGAGGTGTTGCCCCTGTGCTAAGCCTTCCCTAAGCTTTTCACTTAATGGCTGTCGTAGCGGTGACCCTGGGACCCAAGTTCTACTTGGCTACAGGGCAGGCAAGCCCTCTCTTAGAGCACGGAAATGCCAAATCCACCAGCTAAGACAGAGATGCCTTTCCGTTCTTGGTGTCGGGAAAAGGACCTTGGCCCCAAGCCGGCCAAATCATCACAGTAGTTGGGCCAGGTCCTGAGCTGCACTTCCACAATGGAAAAACGACTGAGAGCCATCACTTGGCTAATATTCTCAAATATTTTAAAATACTTTTAGAAGACAACATTTACAGACATAAAACATAAGTTCAGTCCCATTCACCACAACCTCCTAGAAAGACAACTTTCTTGATTCTGTTCTCAAGCAATCCTAAAAAGAATCTCGCTCTGATTTTTCATAACAGTATAGTTGACCCTGGGGACCAGCAGAGTCACTCCCAGGTTATCTGGTTATCACTGATCTTACATGAGTGCGCACTTGCAAAAGTTCTCTTAAAATTAAAGAGAAATCACAGTAACTTTTCCAAAAGACTACTAAAACTGTCACTCAGAGAAAAGACTCACTGTAGGCTAAAGTGTTTTTAAAAAGACAGACACTAGTTCGGTTTCGGCTGGAATATTTTTTTTAAGTTCCTCCATCAGTTTTCAATGGCAGGAAGCACAGGGCTACCAGGAGAGCAAGCTGCCCTTGAAGAGGGTTTGGAAGCCGCTTCTGCCGATTCTTGATGCCTTGCGTCCAGTAAGCCACAAGTGTCAGTAACACGAACAAGTGGATGACGGTGAACGACTCTGCCCTGGTGAGCCATCTGTTTTTTCACATTTAACATGCCGGGGTGGGGGGGGAGGCTGAAAAGCCTATTGAAACAAGGGTGTCTTACAAGGGCTATTGGGGCTATGCTTTTTCTATCTGTAAGCTAGTTGTTTAGATGAAGCAACACAACATGGAGACTTTCACATATCTGTCTTTATTTTGCTCTTTGTGATTTAAATAAATAAAAGGGTTCACACATGTTAACAGAAAGACAGGAGGGTATGCCGCAGGGAAAGCGAAGTAACACGCTCCCCGTGTATATTGATGGCAGCATCAGATACCACCACCGGGCCCTCTCCTCCTCACTTCCTGTGCCAGTCCTGGACAGCGCTATGTCCGCCTAGTGCTGTTTTTGTACCACTACGTACACTGAATGCAAACACAGAAGAATACAGGGTTTAGTACCAAGTTCTGTCCTGATCCTGTACTGCAAACACAGTGTGGGGGGCCCTGCTCACACGGCTGGCTCCACTGACCCAGCCCTCAACAATCCTGTTCGTTTCTCATTAATGAGAAGTCCCATCAGGTCTCTACCAGAGTCACCAGCAGGGTGATGAGGGCTGTCTCAATAATATTTGAACCGAGACCCTTCCCTCCATGGCTGCTGACCACTCAAGGCGGCTTTCAACTCGAAGAGCAGGGCCACGCGAGTGGGACAAGAACTGTAGCAGAAGCTTTCACGTTGGTGTTCAAGCCCCTTATGGGACAGTCCTCAAAATTTCAAAGACACATTTGATGCACTGGCTAAGGATGAGTATGAAAACCAGCCAAAGGAAAGAAAAGAAATCTATTTTTATGTCTGAGGGCAAATCACAGGGCAGGTCCGTTCATAGTCTTCTGTCTGTGCCAAAACTGCTCCAAAGCTTGACTCAGTCATAAAGTATGATGAAATTATTTTCAAAAAGCCCTGCAAAACCACTTTTTATACTTACCTCTATAACAGAGTTTTTTCCTCTTTCTCTTAACTAACTTCTACAGTCTTGCTGGGGACCTTGTCATCTATCCATTTGTCCTCCCTCTACCCATCCTTCCAGTCCTTCATCCTGCAGCCCTCATTCTCCCTCCCTTCATCACCCATCTTTCCACCCTCCCTCCAGTGTTCCTCCCATCCATCCAGAGCTCCCCATGGCCAAAGGTAACTCCCAGAACACTCACCTACCCTGTGGCAAATGAAGAAAATCACCATAAAGAATAAAACTCGAACATCATTGTGAATGAAAACTGATTATTTAAAGGAGGATACTGGGGCTGAGTTGGACTTCTCCTTTCAGTAAAGACTTCAGAAGAAGTTATCTGCAATTTGGAATTCTAGCTCCCAAATCCCATGTGTGAGCAAGCGTGCTAGAATCCAGATGGGAGGCGGGCACACAGAGCTCTCTCACTGCCATCCCCCAGGGAAGAGGAGCTGCCTAAAAAGTAAGAGAGACCTGATAAGAGTCTCCCTGGGAAGGTTACCCAACAGGAGAGCTGCTTATCCAAGCTCCTAGCCCTGTTACCACTGGTGCAGGCTGCACTGTGCAGGTTCTGTTGAAGCCCTGGATGAGGCTGTTGGTCCCATTTCCTCTTAGAATGTCCAACTGAACTCCTGTAACCTTCCATCAATTACCCGTTCCTTACAAGCTACTGTGTTCTCTCTCCTCTCTTATAATTATTCACAACATCACCCCTGAACCCCACCCCCACCCAAATGTCTGGCTGATTAAGGTAGGAGAATAAATGGGACTCTCCTTGGTCTCATATTTGCCTTCATCTTGCCCTGCTCAAGAGCATTGTTGTCACTCTGCTTCCTTCCACCTTAAACATTGGTTCTCCTTTGCTTGGCTTTCAAAGGCCTTCCTTCAAAATTCATTCCACCCCCTTTAAGCACACTGCATTCCATGGCCAGGCTGGCCAGTGTCCCGTGAACACACCGTGCCTGTGGATGCCTCTGGGCCTTCCTATGTGTGGTTATTCTTCCCTCTAATTCAGTTTGAACCTATCATCTGCCAAGGTACCACTGCCTTCTCTGTCCAAATTCATATGAACACTTACTTAAAAGTCAGCTGGAACTCAAATTACTCCTTTACTGGCTGTTAATCTTTCCTATGAGCTAGTCACATGTAGGTGTTAAGACAGGAAATTCTTTGAAGATAAGGATTAGCATGGGTCGAGCACTTATGAGGCCTCACTTATTAACTAAATAATATCAAAGCTATCTCCGTGTAAGGCAGAGTTTAAATTGGCCTTTGGGCAATCAAATCATAGCAAAAAGCCCAAGACCCACAAGCTTGCAAGTGGACGTGTCCACAGCTTTGGAAAATGTCTCCTTTGCAGTTCACACCTGTCCTGCCTGAATACAGCTAGGGTGGACTTAGCTGAGAACAACTTATCTGAGACCTGAGCATCTATACAAATTCTCACACTTCTGCATTTCACTTATCTGTTTGAACCTGTAATTTCACTAGTTTGACTTTGAAAACTTCCATTAGAAACTAAAATGTGAAATTCAGAGCCTAGGAAAGAAAACACACCCTTACTAAACAAAATAAAATATTCTGGCAATCCTGGGAACACTGGCCTGGGTTTCAACTACAGGACTGCCCAGTGTTAGACCAGTCTAAAACAATGCTCAGAGTCCCAAAGCAAATAAAATGGAGCTGAACAGCTTTGAAGCTGTTGAGGTACAAAAGGGAGAGTTCCTGGAGATACTTTTTATTCTCAGTCAGACAGTAATGTTACAAACAACAAAAGACATTTTCTAAGGCTCATAGTGTTTGTTTAATTTATTTTTAAAACGCACACATGACCCATGCCAATGCAAACACCAGCAAAGTTGGGAGGACTTTCCTGGCTCCTCTGGGTTTTCAAAAGAGAGTCATGGTAATATCATTAAACCAGAGTTTCCTGACAATCCCCTTCTGGTACAGAACGTTCTAATCGGCCAGCGAGCGGGGCAGGTTCCTCTGTTCTGCACTGCTTCCTCCCTGGTCACAAATTCTTCTGGAGCTCCTAAAGATGAACGAGGAAGTCTCTGCAACCTGACAAAAAGTGTATAAACCTCATGGAACAACCAACAGACTTTGCTTCTGCCAGCAAACCTCATCCAAGTGTGGCCTAGAAGAACATTAGACTCACACTGGGTCCCTGGTTTCCAGCCCATGCTCCACCCCTAATTTGCAATGTGAATGTGAGCAAGTCACTTACAACTTCCGTATTATTTTGTCAGATGAAGACTATAACAACAGAAGTCATGAGACTGTTATGAACTGAGAACAGGTACAGTAAATGTGCTTTGAGTAACATGAAGTGGTTTGTTTACATGTTGGACAGACAGTATTAAGCCCAGTCAGGTCTTTGGACCTCTTCTCTACCTACGTCAGTGGTTCACAAGTAGGGTGATTTTGTCACCTCCCCGCCCAGGGGACAGGTGACAACGTCTGGAGGTATTTTGGGTAGTTATGCTTGGGCTTGGGGAAGTACTATGCTACGTACTGGGTAAAGGCCAGGATGCCACTAAACATCTTATGATGCCTTTAAACAGCCCCCACTCCCTGCCTCAAGACACACCTGGCCTAGTGTCAATAGTCTTAGTACTCTGGCTGAAAAACCCTGCTCTACACTCATCACTTAGTGGATTGTAGCCAGTCTCACAGCATTAGATAGAATCCATATGTCACAATTCCACAATTTATATCTCCACCCAGACCTCTCTCCTGAACTCTATATGCAACTTGGAATACAACAGCGCACTTGACATCTCCATTTGGATATTTAAAGAAATCCCCAGTGTGTCCCCAAAATGGAACTCCTGACTTCTCCCCCCACCTTTTTTAAAAAAGATTTTATCTGGGACGCCTGGGTGGCTCAGTTGGTTAAGCAGCTGCCTTCGGCTCAGGTCATGATCCCAGCGTCCTGGGATCGAGTCCCACATCGGGCTCCTTGCTCGGCCTGGAGCCTGCTTCTCCATCTCCCTCTGCCTCTACTTGCCACTCTGTCTGCCTGTGCTTGCTCTCTCTCTCTAACAAATAAATAAATATTTAAAAAAAAAAAAAAAGATTTTATCTGAGATAGAGAGCAGAGAGTAAGAGGCAGAAGCAGACTCCCTGCTAAGCAGAGAGCCCAGTGTGGGGCTCGATTCCAGGCCCTGAAATCATGACCTGAGGCAAAGGCAGGTGCTCAACTGACTGAGCCACCCAGGCATCCCCTCGCCCCACTTCTACCATAGCCTTTCTCCTCTCCACTGATGGCAATTTCATCCTTATAGTTGCTCACGCCAAAAACCTTGGTGTTAACTTCACTCCATTCTCACTTATATCCCGCTTCCAAAGGCAGGGGCTTTATTTATTACCTCTCTGCTCAAAAGCCTTCAATGGTTTCCTCTGCCCTCACAGCAGAAGTCCAAAGCTTTAGTAGGGCCCACAAGGCCCTCCATGACCCGGTTTCCAACCTCTAACTTCATCTTTCTCTACTCTCCTCCTCCCCCACTCTGTTCCTTAAAAAAACCAGGTAAACCTCAACCTCAGGGTTTGTACTGGTTGTCCCTCTGCCTAAAATTCGCTTTCTTTAGATAGCTTTTGCAGAAGTAAAATCTGACTTTAAAGGGGATGAGGTAGCCCCTGAGTATGTTCTAATCTAAAATATTAAGCACGTTCAAAAAGAGATTTTAGGTTCATTCCAGAAAAGTAAAACTTCCAAGACTGTATCTTTTGAGACCATAATAAAGGAATACAAACGGGTTTTGTGACTTCGAAAGATATAGGTGTTGCCATCACAAGAGTGACTTAATGGAAATTTCAATGTCAACAAAAATCTAAACCCAAGTGACTATGGAGGTTCCAGGGACTCTTTTCCCATGGGAGGCTAGAGAGAAAGACTGGTTTCTATAGCTGCCACAGAAGCTTGTGAGGGGCAGGGGTTTAGTAGTAGAGAAGTCACATAGTATTTACTCAAAAACCGGCTTGATCTTCACGTGAAATGTAGCACTATTATTATAGAAAGTGCTCTCTCCCCAGCCCACAGCTGTTAGCTCAGCTGGTAAGAATATGAACTTGAACACTATTTATGACTGGGAAGCAATGTAGTACACTGTTAAGAGAGCAGGCTCAGGGGTTAACAACACTCGCTTTTGTTCATATCCTAGTTTTACCATTTCTTAGCTGCATGACCTTGAGCAAATCACGGAACCGGTGCGTGTACTTCCTGCCACAGCAACCATAAAGGAGGGAAGAGGGCAGCCCCCGCACCCCTGCTGCTGTGTGCACTAAATGCGCATCAGACACTGAGCCTGCTACCTCTGAGGAGCAACTGCTGGGGGCGGGAAGGAAGGGAGGTCACTGGTGTTTGTGTAATAAACTTTGCACAAGTACTTAGCTCCTTAAACTATGTATATTGGTAAGTTTAACAATAAAAATTAAATGTAAAAAGTTCTCAGCACAGTGCATGGATACCATAAGTGCTCAATAAATGGTAGTTTGATAGTTCTGATGACTGCATTCGGACTCTGCATGGGGGTCCTGTGCTTCTGCTACCCAGTCCTTGGGAAAAGAAAACAAGAGCTGGAAAAAATATCAAGTGACCCAACTTTTCCTTCTAGTTCTCTTTGAACCATCTTTGAACCCTGCATGAAAGGGTTAGCATCTGAGAGCAAAAATTCAAGTCTCAGGGTAGTGGGAAGGTCACGCTGCCTTCTAGCTCCTCATATAACCAGCTGGCCCAGCTACAGACACCAACCACCCACCTTCTGGTCAAATTCAGGGCCCTCTGAACTGAGCAAATGCTGAACCCAATTCCATTATGTCACCCCAAACTCACCCCTTGTCATTACATTAAACTGACTGGCTACTTCAAAGTAGATAATAAGATCCACCTAGCCATGATGATATCCTCAGGCCCAGAGAGCCAAAGATCTGCCTTTTGCAAACCTCCCCCGGTAACCTCTACCATGATTTCTAAACTCTCACCTAAACAGGGAAAATAACTCCTCTAGGCCTTAGTCAACAGATAGCAGCAGGTCTGGAGAGAGCGGACTTCCAATGCGACAAAAGCAGACGCACTCCTGCTTTAGCTGCAGATCCAAAACATACTCAAGGGTAGCTGTCAGACAGAGATAGGAAGAGAAGCAGGTGGGAATGTGGGCAGGCAGGGCAGATGGCACTCTGCAGTGGTTGATGCTGGAGGAGTACAATGAACCTCCCCACAAAGATAATAACAAGTTTCTCCTTCTGAACCAGCATTTGGCGGAAGTAATAACAGTGGCTCAGACTGTAATCCAGTTTAAAGGAGGAGTATATGACATGTATCAGCTCCAAACATTTTTTTAAAGTAAGAATAAAACACAAAATAGGAATCACAGGCCAAGTAACAAAATAAATGAATTTGGGATTCTTTTCAGCTCTCCAGTGTAAATTATTACTCTTTTTTTAGAGAAAGGAAACAAAGCATTTGGCCTTCCTCAAGTACAGCCCCTTGGTTTTTGACAGCCACACTCTTATTACCATCTGGCCTGAATCAGATCGTTTGGTGTCTTTTTCCTCCGTAAGGCCTTCTTAGAAAACATTTAGAGATTTAAAAAATTACTGCTAAATAAGAAAAAAAAGCATCTAATTTTAAAAGGACTTATTTTCTCCTTCCACACCTCTATAAATTGTTTTTTTTTTTTCCACTATTCTCATACTGTCCAAACAGAAGCTATATTGGCCTCCAGGGATGAGTCAGAGAGCTAGAATTCATGGCAAGATTAGACTTGAGTAAACTGAGTGAGCACCTATCCTACTGGGACCATTTGTCCTCAGAGCCTCTTGAGCTAATCACGTAAAAGGGTTCAGTAAAACAGCACCTAACCTTCATCAATACTTGATCTGACCGTTCACATGGGACAAGTCAGCCACAATTGAGCCGACAATGAGGTCAGCCAATTTCTAACAAAGGCGAGGAGTCAGATTTATGAATATGTGGAGCAGGTCAGCATATACTTACTTTTCTGACTCCCTCTGACAGCTCTCACACAGGGGAGGGGCCAGGTCCTCTGGGTTGTGGGATGGAGCTAGAGCTGGCATTCCCACCCAGGGCTTCTCCCACCCCAGACACAGAGCACTGAGTCCGGAGAGCTTATGGTTATTCAAGCACAGCTGGGGAAGGGCCTCTGGGGTGTCCAGTTCCTGGCACTGACATATGTGCCATTATTCTGACATATCCACACAGCCCTCACAGAGCAGGTGCATGAAGCAATCTTTTCATTTCATCCTACTAACCTTAGCAAGTTAAACTGTAACTATAGAGGCAGCAGAAAACCATATCTGCCTGTTGTAACTGTGGTCACAGGCTTCCAAGAGCATCATGTTCTTTCCCAGCCTTACTGGCAGGCAGGGAATTTCTTTAGAGTAAGTCAAATCTACTGTCTACTCTGATCCCTGACCCCAGGGCATCAGGTACTCCTCCTCCCCATAAAGATGGCATCTGGGGCAAACGGAAAATACATGCCCCAATTCTAGAGCTCAGGGGTTTCTTTCATTCTTTCCACTCATTTACAAATAAAAGGGCACTAATTATTATAAACACCACAAAGTTTTCGCACCCAAGTTCTTATTTTTACTAGCCAGGAAAAGAAGTCACTACTTGAAAGACTCATGAACAAGGTAAGTCTTCAGAAAGAAGATGCCACGGGCAATCTTCGGTTTACATGAGAGGCACTTATCTTATTTCAACTCTGCTGTTTTTTACTCCTTGATGATACTGATCATCAACTCAGTAAATGTCTTCACTCACCACAGCCTCCAGCCCAACCGGAGGATCTGGGGAGAGCCCAGGTTCACTTACTAATAATACATGTTTTAGTAATGTGGCACCTTGGACTGGAATCCCAACTCTGCCTCTCAACAGCTATGTAATATTGAGCCAGTTCCCAAGTCCCTTGGAGCTTTTGTTTTCCTGTCCAAAAAATGAGTGACTATATGTGAAGTACATGGAAACACAGCTGGCACACAGGACAAGTTCAAATCTAACTCTGGGCCTAATACACAGCATTATTAATCAGAGAAGAATGCACAGGAATGCTCACAGGCCCGAGCCACACGAAACACCTACAACATGAGCTCTCGACGTCAGGGCTTTACTCAACCAACCCAAACCAACAACCAAGAACCATCATCACCCTTAGCAGAGTGTGGAAGACACTGTTTAATCAGCTAGCAAGGAGAGAAGCAGGTCAAGAAATCAAACACCCAGAAGAGTGTCTCAGAACAATCAGAATGTTTAAAAATCATGGTGAACTCAACAAACAATTCTCACTTTCTGTACCACAGATAAAAAGTCAAAATATCACTTGGGCCACTCTGGGTTGTGGGTAAGGAGACAGATGGGCCATAAGAGACTGAAAATATATCGACAAGAAGACATGCAAACAAGGTAAGTAAAGCAAAAGCCCAACAATAGTATTTAGAATATATAACAGAGTTTCTTTTTTCCTTGGAAAAACAAAAGCCCCATCCAAAGCCAAAACAAAAACAAAAACAACAAAGTAGGAAAAGATTCCAAAAGCATCTTGCTATTCTAGGCTTAGTATACATTTACACTGGAAGGAGAGCTGGTGATATTTTGACTTTCTTTTTTTTTTTTAATGCTAAAGGTAAAAAAAAATCCTGTTCTTTCAACACCCAAACCAGAGCAGAGAGACAGTGGTAAAATTATAAATGTGGATAAAGTAACATCCACAGGACATGAAGATGGGGGGGGGAGGGGAGAAGGGGTAGGTTTTTGTACTGTTGCTATTGGCAGGAGAGCTAAGCAGTCTTAAAGAACATTCTAGGCTTCTAGGTTTGCCATGAAAGGGTATCACAAGTCCCAAGGCCCACCGCCTACCCCTTCTCCTCTTCTCCGAGGGCACCTACCTTACTGTAAGTCACTACTGATAAGTTGTTTGCGTGACTGCTGGGGGACAGATTTACAGAGTTCTGTGAGAGTCTATTCTCATCTTGCTCGGTTTGGTCAGGAGCAGGAGCCCATGTGTTTTTGCTGATCGAGTCGAACCCGGAACCCCCAGGGTCTTTTAAGTTGTTTTCATCTGATTGTCGGTTCTTTTGGGGAGAGGCAAACGGGTTGAAGTTTCCTTCTACCTTGCGATGTGGCTGTGTGTTGAACTCCGTTTCAAAAGATGACAGCTGCTGCGTTACTCCTAAAAGTCCACCCACCTCCACACTGAGAATCACCCAGATGACATCTGAAACAAAAAGGCAACTCACATCAATGACAGGCAGACGCTCAAGGCCCAAAGTAGCCACCACCAGAAGCCCAGGATGCCACCCAAACCATAGGAAGAAATGTCCTTTTACAAGCTAATTTGAAAAACAAGCTGACAAAGTCACCAGTACATTTGCATGGCATGCATTTCTACATTTTTGGTAATGTCACGTTCAAACTCCAGTACATATTCTGTACAGGTCTGTGGTAAGACCTACGAAAGTATTTGTTAAAAGGTTACCAGTTGATTCTGATGCACAGCCATATTTGGAAATCACTTCTCCAGAGAACAATGATCTATAGATAGAAATCTAAAAACTATTTTCCCAGAATCATAAGCTCTTTGTGGTCTTTGCTTTAGCTTGAATGTATGTAACTTAGAAAACTCAGGGCAGGCATAATTCTTAAGCCAAAAAATACTTAAATAATTCCAAGAATTGCAATTTATCAATGCCCTCCCCCGCCACCTCTCTGAGCGATTTAGAGTGACGACATATTGTCCAAATCAGGACAACTGAGAGTAAAGGGGGAACCAATTAATAATGACACCAGGACACATGTGTAAACCACTAACCCTGACTATTATGGCAAATATCACCTGGGGTTTTTTTCTAATGATCTATGTGATCAAAGGATACCAAAAACTTAGTATGCCCCAGATTTTCTTAAAAAATCCAATTGAGGGGCGCCTGGGTGGCTCAGTGGGTTAAGCTTCTGCCTTCAGCTCAGGTCATGATCTCAGGGTCCTGGGATCAAGCCCCGCATCGGGCTCTCTGCTCAGCGGGGAGTCTGCTTCCCTCTCTCTCTGCCTATTTGTGATCTCTATCAAATAAGTAAATAAAATCTTTAAAAAAAAAATCCAATTGAACACCAACCCTGCCTTTGTCATATAGGGAAACCCCACCATCTACACTGAAACCATAAGAGATTTATTTTAAAAAGATGCACCACAGGACTTTTGGTCATAATTCAGCTATTTCCTCAACTGCTGAAGGCAAGGGTTCAAACAGAAGAATAAAGAGACAGTTTCCTTCAGTGTTCTGCATCTCAATTTAGAGAACAGTGACATCAACTTTTCTGCTGGAAAGCTTTCAAAAAGCAAGCTACAGAGAGGCCAAGAAGCTTTGACATGTAAACCCAGCTGAAACAAATGTGGAAAGCTGTCCAAGGCTCCTAAATAACTGCTGAATGGTTGATAAGAAAAGGCTAATGAATTTCATCAGTTACCTACACGAAAATAAAGATAACTAAGAATAGGAAAAAAGAAATCCACCAACTAAAAAGAATAGTGAAAAAAAATGAGGAAAACCCTCTTGAACTGTACTTATTCTCAGTTTCAATCTGGGGTCGGTATCTGATGAAGGCCATAAATACTCCATTTGCGTTCAGTGGTTTGGGAGCTCCATTAAAAACTTGGTTACTGGGGTGCCTGGGTGGCTCAGTCGGTTAGGCGTCTGCCTTCGGCTCCAGTCGTGATCCCAGGGTGCTGGGATCGAGCCCCACATCGGGCTCTCTGCTCAGAGAGGAGCCTGCTTCCCCCTCCCTCTCTGCCTGCCTCTCTGCTACTTGTGATCTCTCTGTCAAATAAATAAAATCTTAAAAAAAAAAAAAACAAAACTTGGTTACTTGTGACTGGCTAGGAGCCAGAAGCCTAGTAAGTGGAGATGCAGTGACATCTGCTGTTCGCTTCTGGAGTCAGCAGTTCTGCAGCCACAGGCCGCACAAGCATGACACCCAGGAACAGTAATCCACCTCAGACACAGCTTTTCTGATGGCAAATGTGAATCCTCATGTAAATGAGGGCGACGGAAGCTCAAACTGTTGATTAACATTGTAAGCCAGGATATGCAGCGTGCCACTTCACTCGGAAATGTGGAATGGTACCAGGAATACTAGGTCAGAGGACTTTCATTCAAAAGCTCTAAGTCAGGGACTCCTGGGTGGCTCAGTTGGTTAAGCGGCTGCCTTCGGCTCAGGTCATGATCCCAGCGTCCTGGGATCGAGTCCCACATCAGGCTCCTTGCTTGACAGGGAGCCTGTTTCTCCCTCTGCCTCTGCCTGCTACTCTGCCTGTGCTCTCTCTCTCTCTCTCTAACAAATAAATAATAAAATCTTAAAAAAAAAACACAAAAGCTCTAAGTCAGTCTCATAAACCAACATGACGTAGGCCTTAAAAAAAACAATTCAGGGGCACCTGGGTGGTTCAGTGGGTTGAGCCTCTGCCTTCGGCTCAGGTCGTGATTTTAGGGTCCTGGGATCGAGTTCCGCATTGGGCTCTCTGCTTGGCAGGGAGCCTGCTTCCTCCTCTCTTGCTCTCTGCCTGCCCCTCTGCCTACTTGTGATTTCTGTCAAATAAGTAAATAAAATCTTAAAAAAAATAAAATAAAACAATTCAATGGCAGGCAGCTGAGGGAGATTCACTCCATGCTTTCTTAGCCTAGATTTCTAACCAAAGGCAACATCTCTTCACTCTATTATTCGTTTTCCCCAAATAGATGTGCCCTATCTTACAGTACATTAATTCTCTTCTCTTGCCCATCTATTTTCCAAAGTCCTTTTGTAAGTACATGATATGTTTTACACACTCAGGTATAGGCATATGCTTCCTTCACTTTGCTCAGGAAACTAAATGCTTATGAGAAGAGAAAGGACAGTTTTCTGAAGACTGTGATCAGTATATGAGACTAATGAGACATTTTCCCCCTGGCAGTTCCCCCTTTAAGAACCACCATTTCTTTCATATAACTCACTGGACCATATCATACATAAGCTACCACACTCTCTTCACCTTGACTATTATTCCATACTGCTCCCAGATTTTACATAGTAGCTCTAACTAGAAGGTCATTTAAGAAACCACTGATTTATAAACACCAACAATGAACACTCCAGTTCTGATCCTCCCGAGTTATTACCATGCTGGGTCATTATGAACAGCAAAATATACCTTCTACATGATAAAATCTAACCCATCTAGCTACTACTGCTAGCCCTCATGTTTCAGATGTGTTCATCCCATGTATACTGTGTATGAATGAATGTGCTAATCAAATAAAAAGGGTGGTAAAAATGGACCAAATAAGCTTGTTTCAAGAGGCTGACCACCTCCAATTCCTGCCAGAATGCCTTAATTACTGTGGTAAGAACTGCCAGCCAAGTTTTACTATTTGTGATGATAAAATCATAGCTATAAGGAATCTTAGGGGTCATCTAATGGAATGGCTGCACTTTTTACATAAAGGATCTGAAGTCTGGAGGCATAAGTGATGGGTCCAAGATTAGACTTCAAGTTAAAAACCAACATACATGATGACTGAGAACACTTAACTCTCACAACAGCTTTTACAACTCATATTTTTCCTCAATAGGAACTGGGAATCAAGAAGAACCCAGGAAACTACAGCTATAGTTAAGTAGTTCCATTCCCCAGGCCATAGTATCTTTACCCACAAACATATATGATCTTTGGTACCAATAACAAGAATGGGCCAACAGGATGTCCTAGAAAAGTAGCCAATAAAGCAGAATCAAGTGCCAAGCCTACACATTCAGGGCTTAGTAAGCAAATGGAGAAACTGATTTTAGAATGTCTTGCCTTAAGATGTTTTTCAAAAAGGATCTGAGCCAGGACTCTGGAGCTAAATGGTACTGTAATAGTTTTGTTCAACTTCTCCCTTTTACATATAAAACCTTTAATAAATACATAACTTTAACAGTAAGTATAAACTTCCTTTTGTAGAAATGTATAATGAATTACTAAAGAGAGACATGAACACTTTTTATTTCTTAAGTTTAGATTATTAGACATGCAAAGTAAAAGGAAAATATTTTGGGGCTCCTGGGTGGCTCAGTCGGTTAGGCATCCAACTTTTGATCTCAGCTCAGGTCCTGATCTCAGGGTCATGAGTTCAAGCCCCGCATTTAAAAAAAAAAAAAAAAAAGGAAACTATTTTACTTGAAGCCCAACTCCATAATCTTAATGAACCATGCAGACAAAGACATCTCAGATTATGGTAGGAATGTTAAAAAAAAATATTGCATATATCTAAAGGCTAGTATCACAGATCAAATCACATGATAATAAACATGAACAAACATCTATGATTTGTCCACTACAATAGAATTGCTAAAAATCAGTACAATATTCAGACTGGTAAATTTGTTTCTTGTGGGGTTATGGGTTATAATACATGCACAACTTGGGTACATGTATATTGAGGTTGAACAAGTAAATGAATAGTGAAATGCTGGGAGCAAGGTTTCTTACTGTTGAAGGATATGACAGATAAGAAGGAAGGAAGGCATTCTAAAATGAACTCTGTGGTACTAGATTAAAGTCAGAGAGTAGTATCAACTCACGTTTATCTTAATATATATACAGATGCAGAAACAAGGATAGATACATCTGTAGTATATCACGTTACCCACTTCTGCCTGCTGAGGAGGCCTAGTGGTTTCTGAACAGCATTGTCTAGTAAAAAAAACAAGTGTTCCTCAGGAAAATGGCTGATTCTGGGGCTAAGACATGGAAAATATAAGATGAGCCTAATTCTAGCCTCCAATTCTAATTCTTTTTAGTATCAGAAAGTAAGAAAAAAAAGGAGAAAAAAAAAAAAGGATAGGAGTATGTCATAGGGATATAGGAGATACCTGAAATTCTACATATCCCCCAACCCATAGTGATTTGCTTTCAAAGAACAGAGTAGGGAAAGAGAAAAACGGTAACTTTACAACAGAGAAACTGGCAACCAAACAATTTAATCAAGTGACCGATGTTAGTATCACCAGTGAGGTAATGTAAATATCAGGTACCCCCTGGTAAGGCACTTCACCTCTGTTGTATTCTTCCCAAAATCTATACCATCAGTCTGAACTGAGGAAAACATCAGAAAAGCTCCAACTGGGGTACATTATAAAAGATACCCGCCGGTATTCCTCCAAATGGTCAGGGGTCATGAGAAACAGGAAAGACTGAGAAACTGTCACAGATCAGGGGAGAGTGAAAGTCAAAACAACTACATGTAACATGGTACCAGAGACTGGATTCTGGGAACAGAAAGAAGTCATGAACGGAACAACTGATAAAATCTAAATAAAGTCTGTGCTCACTTCAGCAGCATATACACTACAATTGGAATGATACAGAGATTAGCAGGCCCCTGCACAAGGATGATATGCAAATACATGGAGTGAAACAAACAAACAAAAACAATCTAAAGTCTGGAGTTCAGTTAACAGTAATGTGCCAATGTTGAGGTCTTCATTCTAACAAGTCATCCATTCAAAACTAGACTCGAGTTCACTCCTACATGCTCTCCTTTTCTAGGCAACCCCTTCTTAGTACCACAGTGAGGGCCAGTTAATAGTCTTCCAACAGAAGGAACAGCAACAACTATACAAATGGGCCATCATCTTGATGTGGATGTTAGGGAGAAGCTGCCCAGTGTCTTCCAGAGCAGGCATCTGGCCTGCACAAGATGCAGACAGAAGTCACTTAAAGCAATAATCTCCCACATCAGTATGTTGCACTTGGGTCTGGGCTTCCCAAGGGAAAAGGCCAGGGGACCTGAGAAAGCACAAGCTTTTACAAATTCAGTTTACAAAGACACCTCAAAGTGGTTCAAACTGTGGCTCAGACTGAAATCTTGTAGGCTTCTGATCCCTAGAGCAAATGCCTTGGGCTTGCCCCAAGGAGTCATGAGATAAGAATGCCACAACACCAGGAGACACACAGCCCGGCTTGAGTCAGCATGCGCATGGAAGACTACCATGGAGGTCACGTCTAGGTTTGGAGGTGGTGGATTCAAATCCTTCCTAAAGCTCAATGCATCTTCAAAGCACAGTAGGAACCTCGAATGTGCCCTAAGGATTAAGAAATCACTTGGATCAAAGAGGTACAACGGGCTCTAGTCAACTGCTGGGCTACAAACTATAGGTTCACATTTCATCTCCAAGGGAGGGCTGAGTACGTACTGCCTACCTTCTGTGACAGAGGCTTGAGGGGAGAGTTTGAGCATGGCCAATCTATGGACCAAAACATTCCCAGACAGTAAGCAGTGTGAAGTCTCAACTTAACCTGTGTCTGTCTCTTGGAATTACCAAGGCAGGAGTGTGTGTGTACCACTGGGAAAAGGAGGCACTTCATCAGCACTAATCTACCTAGTCTCAACTTCCAGTCTACATTTCCACATTATTTACTCAACACAGAATGGCCATGACAATGCCCAGGCACTCTGACACTTTGACTTTATCAACACACCACCTACCTCAGCACCTAAGTGGGGAGAGGGCAGAGCCAGACTCCAGTTCCTCAGCTGCTACGAGTGACGGGTGAACGACTGACTGCCTCTGCTCAAATTCTGTTCCCTACCCATCCTCAATCCTCACCCCACCTTGCCAATCCTCACTCCCCACCCCATCTTGCCACAAATGTATTAGAATCTTGTTCCTTGGTTTCAGTATTATTCTCAGGAATTTCCTTTTAAAATGCAAATGACTTTCAAAGGAATATATTAAGCTACCTTAAACTCATCAAATCAACCACTAGGCTCAAGTTCACAAAGGGGAGAAGAAAAAGGCCCAAGAAAGAGCAGTGGAAGCCTGGATGAGACGAGATGGTGAAGGGTCCCTGGGGCCCCCAATATGGTGAGGGGCTCAGAAAGAAGAGTTGAAATGGCAACAACAAAGAAACTATTCCTACTTCACAATTTTCCTGAATCATGCCCTATTGAAAAATTATGAGCTTTTATGTTAATTTGGGGGTGGGGTGGGGGACTACAGTGATCCTTTAACCATTCAACTACTTGCTTCGGTCTTAGGAAACAAGAATCTCTGCTTCCAAATCCAGGAAATCAGTGCCATGGAACTAAAAGAGTAAAAACATCTGAGATCAAAGAAGAAAATCAGCTCAGAGTGAAAAAGAAAAAAACCCTGCCCTTAACTGGGCTAGAAGGACAGACACTTATAAAGGCAGGTGCAAAGGTAAGAGAAAACATGATTTCTCCCAAGGTCATGTAGCAGCTACAAAATGCTTTAACAACCCTCTGCGTGACTACTGCGTTCTTACGAATGATGCCTGCAGACCCATTTTTTGGTAGCATTGATTACTGAGGACTGTTCGTTGTTAAACTGCCCCTGTCTCAAAATAGCACCAAACCCTAATTAATCCTGCCTTCTAATCCTGCCTCAGAAATAGCAACCAATCCAAAATTGACCATTTCCCTGAGAGTGTTCTCAGAATCCTTCAGCGGGAACCCAAACTGTACGAAGGCTGCATCCCTCCTCCCTCTTGTGTGGCATTCCACAGTTCTGCTGGAGATCCTGCTCTCATGTATTACACCAATAAATTCTGGTTATGTCAGGCTACAGGCTTGTTTCAAGTGACCTTTGAAAGGAGACGCCTTCCTTTCTTCCCCCTCCCAGCTTCAACTTCCAGATGCAGAGCCTCCACCCCTTCCTACTTTCCTGCTTGGGCAGACCACCCTCTCCTGTAGGGGGCCCAAGCTGGCCCAGCCATCAGCTGATACCACAGGAAAGAGGAATGCATTCATTCAATGAAACGGAGGTCATAAAAAAGAGAGAAGGAACAGCCTCAAGAATAAAGAAAACCCAGGAGTATATGGTGTTCTAGAAGCCTCCTTACAAGTGTTTCAAGGAGGACAGAGTCATCAACTGGGTCCAGTGCAGCAACTAATTCAAGTAAGGTTGAGAAGTGAGAGAACGAAGCATTGGAGGTGGCATCACGTAGGTCACTGGTGTTTTGAAAAGAGCAGTTTCAGTGGAGCGGTGGGGACAGAGCCCGATGGAAAGAAGTTAGGAGTCCAGAAATCAAGAGGTGGAGACAGCCATACTGATTGGAAATTATCCAGAGTTCTGCTATGAAGGACAGAAGCGAAATAGGGAAGAAACTGGAGAAAATAACAGCATTATATTATATGTAAGAGCAAGAAATTTTTAGAAACCTGAATGTCCATCAGTAGTGACTGGCTGGAAAAATAACACATCTACCTGAGGGGAGACTCCACAGCCATAAAATAGAATGATTTCTACAGTGATCTCTAGAATATATTATTAAGTGGTGGGGGGAGTAAGATGCAGATCAGTATCTATATAGTTATCACACTTTTGTGTAAGAAAAGGATCAAAATTACATATACTGGCTAGTATTTGCAAGACAAACAACACTGTACAGATAAACCATAAATGAACAAATAAAAATGGATATCTGGCTGAAGAAGGCGGTAATGGGAGACTCCTCTAAATATATCATTCCTAAACTGTAACTCAGGAATAGTAGAAATGTCTTCCATACTGAGAAAAACAAACAACAAAAGAAAACAAAAACAGGAGCCCCTGGGTGTTTCAGTTAAGCATCTGCCTTTGGCTGGGGTCATGATCCTGGGGTTCTGGAATGGAGCCCCACATCGGGCTCCCTGTTGAGCAGAAAGCCTGCTTTCCCTCTCCCACTCCCCTTGCTTGTGTTCCTGCTCTCACTGTCTCTCTCTAATAAATAAATACAAATTGTTAAAAAAAGAAAAAAGAAAGAAAGAAAAAAAAACCTAGGTCAAAGGGAGACAGAGAAAGGACTGGAGATAAATTCTGTAGGATGGTGACTGGCATGGATAGGTGTAAAATAAACACCAAATTAGTTATACACAACTACTTAGCACGATTTAAGTAGCATGAAAACACAAACAAAAAGGGATACCCGGGTGGCTCAGTCTGTTAAGCGGCTGCCTTCAGCTCAGGTCACGACCCCAGGGTCCTGCGATCGAGTTCCGCATGGGGCTCCTTGCTCAGGGAGCCTGCTTCTCTCTCTGTCTGCCACTCCCCCTGCTTGTGCTTTCTCTCTCTCTCTGACAAATAAATAAAATCTTTTAAAAAAATGTTTACTGTGTTGCCCTGTTGGAAGTCAGTCAATGTTAAGATTAAATGTCTGACGACTGGCTATGTCTAACTATAGCTGAAGGACCCGTAACAGCAACAGGAAACAAAAAGCAGAAAAAACCTCCTTACTTAAGCAAGTTAACATTTAATGTTGTAATTTAAAAATGAATTACTTTGATAAAGATCGGGCATTAACTTCTCAGTGAACACCACCTTGGTATGGAAGACAACACAACAAAACAGTAACCAGGTTTCAATCAATCATATTACTTCACAGCAGTCTGCTCTGTAGACCACTTACATCAAGGTCATGTGGCTTACATGTGAAAAAATACAGACTCCTGGGTCCCTAACTACAATGAACTAAAACAGGTTTCATATATGAAATCTAAGAATTTAGGATACCTAAAGAAGGGTATCTAATCTTTAACTTTCCCTCTTCATTCATTAGTTTCCCTGAAAGCAACTAGAGCACTGACTCCTTCCTCTAAAAACTGACTATTAAAGGTAAAGAATTAGCCTTATTACAGTCTAGCCTTATTACAAATCTAGCCTTATTACAAAACTAAATTTCAGAATGTCATTGTTGATGAAGAATACTTTTTTTTTTTTAAATCTCAGAACTACTCCAGCTAATGTATGTGGAAGAAATAATCACTTTGTAGCCCCTGATGAAATGATTCAGGCAATAATCATCAATGAATAAAACCATTAGGCAAAAGGCTGGTTGACAGAGAAGACTTCTGCAATGGAGGGATCAGGCTATCACTACTATCAAAACCTTTTGATTTCTCCTAGCATCACTAAAGCTATAACAATTTTCAATAGCCAAAACAATTTTGAAAAAGAAGGAAGCTAGAAGTCTCACAATTTCTGATTTCAAAATTATAGCATTACAGTAATCAAAGCAATGTGGTATTGTTAAAAAGATGTACAGACCAAGAGAAGAGAAGAGAGAGTTCAGAAGCAAGCCCTCACATATATAGTCAAATGATTTCTGACAAGACAGGCAAGGCCATTCAAAGAGAGAAAGAAGAGTCTTTCCAACAAATGGTGTTGGGAAAACTGAGTATCATATGCAAAATAATAAAGTTGGACACACCCTCAAAGCATATACAAAAATTAACTCAAAATGGGTCAAAGACCTAAACATCACAGCTTAAGCTATGAAATTCTTAGAAGAAAACAGAGAGAGGAAGCTTCATGAAATTGGATTTGGAAATCATTTCCTGGATATGACATAAAAGGCACAGGCAACCAAAGAAAAAATAAATTGGGCTACATCAAAATTAAAACTTTTGTGCATCAAAGGACACAATTAGCAGAGTAAAGAGGCAACCCACAGAATAGAGAAAGTATGCGAAAACTGTGTATTTCGTAAGGGGTTAATACCCAGAATATTTAAAGAACTCCTACCAAGGGGTGCCTGGGTGGCTCAGTCGTTAGACATAAGTCCACTTCGGCTCGGATCAGGATGCAGCCCCACATGAGGCATCCCTGCTCAGTGGGGAGTCTGTTTCTCCCTCTTCCTCTGCCCCTCCACCCACTTGTGCACTTATTCTCGTTTCTCTCACAAATAAAATCTTTAAAAAACAAAGACAAAAACCTGATTAAAAAACAACTTGAATAGACAAGCTAAATGGACAACAAGCACATGGAAAGATGCTCAACATCACTAATCATTAGGGAAATGCAAATCAAAACTATAAGATACCACCTCACACCTACCTACTAGAACGACTACTATTAAAAAAAAGGGGGGGGGGTGCCTGGGTGGCTCAGAGGGTTAAGCCTCTGCCTTGGGCTCGGGTCATGATCTCAGGGTGCTGGGATCGAGTCCCGCATCGGGTTCTCTGCTCGGCAGGGAGCCTGCTTCTCCTCTCTCTCTCTGCCTGCCTCTCTGCCTACTTGTGATCTCTGTCTGTCAAATAAATAAAATCTTAAAAAAAAAAAAAGGGGAGGGTGCCTGGGTCGCTCAGTGGGTTAAAGCCTCTGCCTTCAGCTCAGGTCATGATCCCAGAGTCCTGGGATCGAGCCCCGAATCGGGCTCTCTGCTCAGCAGGGAGCCTGCTTCCTCCTCTCTCTCTGCCTGCCTCTCTGCCTACTTGTGATCTCTCTGTCAAATAAATAAATAAAATCTTTAAAAAAGAAAATAACAAGTGTTGGCAAGGATGTGGAGAAACTGGAACTCTTGTGTACTGTTGCTGGGAAGGTAAAATGGTACAGCCGCTATGGCAAACGGTACGGCGGTTCCTCAAAAAATTGAAGTGTCATATGGTCCGACAATTCCACTTCTAGGTGGATACCCAAAAGAACTAAAAACAGGCTCTCCAAAGAAATATTTCCATACACCTGTTCATAGAATTATTTATAATACCAAAAGGTGGAAGCAATCCAAGTGTCCAATGATGTATGAATGCATTCTAAAAGTGTGGTATATACATATACTTGAGTATTATTCAACCTAAAAAGGAAGGAAATTCTGATCCATGCTACAGTTTGGATACATCTTCAGGATATTATGCTAAGTGAAATAAACCAGTCACAAAGGACAAATACTGTCTACTATAGGATACCACTTATATGAGGTATCTAGAAGAGTCAAATTCATAGAGACAGAAAATAGGATGGTGATGTCAAGGCTGGAGAGAGAAATGATAAGTTACTATTTCATGGGTACAGAGTTTCACTTTTGCAAGATAAAAAGAATACTAGAGGTAGATGGTGATGACAGTTGCGTAACAGTGTGAATGTACTTAATGCCACTAAATTGTATACTTAAAAATGGTTAAGATGGTAAATTCTGTTATGTCTATTTCACAATTAAAACAAACAAGCAAAAAATACCCTGAAGCCCAGTAACTTTAAGTTAGTTGTTCAAGGCCAATCAGTAATAGATTACGTGGCAGAATAAAAAACAACAAAAGTCAGCTCTTTTTAATCCTAATCTAGTGCTTATCTATAACACCACACAGCACTCCTACCCCTGGTCAGTTTTGAGTGTTCCCAATAGTTAAGGGAGACTATTTCTGGCACTAAAGGTGGAAATATTAACATCCTCATTATTTAAACTTCTATAGACTACTAATAAAGCATAATCTAAGTGGGTAATAGCACAACTGCAGAACATTAAGACAGATTGCAAGTACACTGAAGCAACTTAAAACACTATTTTAAATTTAAGTACAATCAGGTTTAAGAATATTGCAGAGGGGTGCCTGGGTGGCTCAGTGCTCGGGTCATGATCTCGGGGTCCTGGGATCGAGTCCCACATCGGGCTCTCTGCTTGGCAGGGAGCCTGCTTCCTCCTCTCTCTCTGCCTGCCTCTCTGCCTACTTGTGATCTCTCTCTCTCTGTCAAATAAATTAAAAAAAAAAAAAAAAATCTTAAAAAAAAAAAAAAAGAATATTGCAGGGAATCAAAACTATAGCTATAGCACATAAATAGCCAAACTTAGGCAACTGGCATAAAAATATACAGATTAAACTGACATTTTAACAATCATTTTGGCAGTTATGTTGAAAAGCACTTAAATAGAACACTGGATAAAAGGATTTAATATTTAAATATTATCCATTTTATATGCAAATAGGTAGAAAGAGGGCTGGTGTTCTTATCCTTTCACTACTACTGCTGAATTTCTCAACCAGTCTGACTGGGACACACTTGGAACTTCTTGACACTTACAAAGGATAATTTAAAATAGAATATTTGAGAAGTACTTCCAAGTAAGTACTTAGTTCATCAGAAAGTCAAATTTTAGACTACCAACTGGTTTACCTAATTCAAACTTAAATATCTTTTTTTAAAAAGGCCATTCCTCTCTGTACACATGCTTCTAAAATGAAGCTTAATTTAGAACTCTGATACTTTTCTATGGAGTTAGTATGTATGTTTTGAATACTTAAAGGCATAACAACAAGACATAGGCTCCATTTGTCTTTTTTAGAAAGTCAAACCTTATCTTTGACATAATTTATGGACAAAAAGTACAAAACAGCAATGCTGATGGTAATTGGTTATTCCGGGTGAAAGCTTTTCTGTCTCAGAGATCTGGTAATACACTACATTAACTCTGCTCTCCCTTCCCCCTCCTCCTAAAAGAGGACAGGCTTTGTTTCTGGCTTCAGAGAAACCGCTGCCAGTCAACATCACCATCCAAGCAGGGCCAGTGCAAGAACTAGCAAAACAAAACCCCTCCCCCTCATGGTTCTCTCCAAAGGGAATTACATTACAGACATCACAGTCACTGACAAGTCAGAGTCAAAGACAGTGACAAAGCAGAACTTCCTAAATGTTTCTTCATTCTCCTCCTCCACGCATTTTTCACTCTCTCCTCCATTTCTTTGGTCTGGCACAACTCGCACGAGCACCCTGTCCTCTTCTTCATTTCCATTGCTGCCTCTTAATAGGCCAAATTCTCTTCCTGGCTCAAATCTGGGCACAGAGCTTTGGAGAAATGAACAAGTACTCTCATCTCTAAACTGAAGTAGGTCTAGCAACATCCATACATGTGGCATCTTAGGGCTCACTCATGACGATCTGGACTTCTCAACTCTACAAAAGAAATTCCATCTCCCCACTCACTCACCTCTGAGGTACACAGCAAATAGAGATGTCCCTCCTAGGCCTCTCAGTCTGGGCTGTGATGGCCTGCTACTCATCTCTCTTCCAGAAATATCCCTCAGAGTACTATCACCTCTAATCCACTTCCCATTCTTTCCCACACAGAACCCTCACCCATGCAGGCCAAACCGGACAAGTCACGCTCAACCAGACTTTATGCTTCTTTACTGCAGTCTGGAAATGTGGCACCTTTCCCATACCACCAAGCTGAATCTATTCAGTTAAAATACTGCAGATTAGGGAAAGCCCTTCCAGACCATTTAACCTGGAAAGTTACTTTTTAATGTTTATTATTGAGAAGTATTTCTAATAGACTTTATTATTTTTCAAGACTTTATTTGTAAAGCAGTTTTTAGGTTCGCAGCAAAACCAAGAAGAGGCATGTATACACTCTGCCACATATGTACAAGTTCCTCCCTCTATTGACATCCCACACCAAAGTGATATTTGTTATCATCAATGAACCCACACAGGCACGTCATTATGACCCAAATCCACAGTTTATATTAGAGGTCACTCTTGGGGTTGTACATTCCATGGGTTTCGATAAAAGCATAATGACATGTATTCACCCAATGGTATTACACAGAATAATTTCACCACTCTAAAAGTCCTGTTCCCCACTCCCTCCCCCAACCCCTCGCCATCACTGATCTTTTTATTGTCTCCAGTTTTTGCCTTTTCCAGAATGTCATATAAGAATCATACAGGATGTAGCCTTTTTTTTTTTTTTAAGATTTTATTTATTTATTTGACAGAGATCACAAGTAGGCAGAGAGGCAGGCAGAGAGAGAGGGGGGAAGCAGGCTCCCCGCTGAGCAGGGAGCCTGATGCAGGGCTCAATCCCAGGACCCTGAGATCAAGCTGAAGGCAGAGGCCTAACCCAATGAGCCACCCAGGTGCCCCAGGATGCAGCCTTTTTAAATTGGCTTCTTTTACTTAGACATAGGCATTTAGAGTTTCTTCATGCCTTTGCATGGACTGAAAGCTCACTTCTTTTTAGTGCTGGAAGTGTTTCATTGTCTGGATGTACCTCAGTTTATTTATCCATGTACCTACTGACAGACATCTTGGTTGCTTCCAAGTGTTTGCAATTATGAATAAAACAGTTATAAATGGGGCACCTGGGTGGCTCAGTGGGTTAAAGCCTTTGCCTTCAACTCAGGTCATGATTCCAGGATCGTGGGATTGATCCCACATTGGGCTCTCTGCTCAGCAGGGAGCCTGCTTCCCCTCCTCTCTCTGCCTGCCTCTCTGCCTACTTGTGATCTCTCTGTCAAATAAATAAATCTTTTAAAAAAAAGTTATAAATAGAGCAAAAGTATTTTAGTTTTATAAGAAACTCCCAAACTGTCTTCCAAAGTGACCGTACCATCTTGCATACACACCCACAATAAAGGAGAGTTCCTGTGGCTCCACATCCTTGCCAGCACTTGGTGTTGTCAATATTCAGGACTTGGGGCATTCTAATAGGTGGATAATAGTAACTCATTTTAATTTGCAATTCTCTAAGAACATGAAAATGAACATTTTTTCATATGCTTATTCGTTATCTTATATATCTACTTTGGTGTGATGTCTACTTTACATTTAGGTTTATAATCCATTTTGAGTTAATTTTGGGGAAGAATATAAGGTCTGTGTCTAGATTCATTTCTTTGCATGTAGATCCTTAGCTGATCCAGCACCATTTGTTGAAAAGACTATCTTTTCTCCATTGTCTTTGCTTCTTTGTCAAAGATCAGCTGACTATATTTGTATCCATTTCTGGACTTTCTATTCTGTTCTATTGATCTATTTCTTTATTCTTTCACCAATACCAAATGGTCTTGATCAATGTAGCTTTATGTAGTAAGTCTTGAAGTCAGGGAATGTCATTTCTCCACATGAGTTGGCTACTCTGGGTCTTTTATCTTCATATAAAATTTAGAATCAATCAGTTGATATCCACACAAAAGCTTGCTGGAATTTTGACTGGGAATGTGCTGAAGCTATAGATGAAGCTGGAAAGAAATAGCATCTTGAAAATATTGTCTTCCTACCCGTGAACCTCTCAACTTACTTAATTCTTTGATTTCTTTCATCAGAGCCATGTTGTTTTCCTCATGTAAATCTTGTTCATATTGTGATATATTTATACCTAGGTATTTAATTTTGGGGGGATCCTAACATAAACAGTAATACGCCTTTAATTTCAAAATTAAGTTGTTCACTGCTAGTATGCTGGAAAGTAGTTGACTTTTACATATTAACTTTATATCTTGCAACCTTGTTATAATTGCTTTTAGTTCCAGGAGTTTTTGTCATTTTTTCAGATTCTCTACATAATCATATCATCTGCAAAAAAGCACAGTTTTAGCTCTTCTTTCCTAACCTATATACCTTCTTTCTTTTAATTGTTTTATTGCATTAGTTAGAACTTCCAGTATGACAATGAAAAGAATTGGACTTTTCCTTGCTTTATTTCTGATTTTAGAGGGAAAGTTTCTAATTTCTCACCATTATGATGTTAGCTGAAGGGTTTTTATAGATATTCTCTATCACGTAGAGGAAATTCCCCTCTACTTATAGCTTTCCAGTAGTTTAACCATGAATGGGTGCTGAATTTTGACAAATGGTTTTCCTGCATCTATTGATGAGAACAGGTCATTTTTATTCTTAGCCTATTGAGGTAATGGATTACATTAACTGATTTTTGAATGGTGAACCAGTCTTATGTATGTGATATAAATTCCTCTTATCATAGTAGGTATACTTATTTTTATATATTGTTGGATTGGGTTTGCTATTATTTTGTTAAAAATATTAGCATTTAGGGGTACCTGGGTGGCTCAATTGGTTAAGCACCTGCCTTCTGCTCAAGTCATCTTAAGCACCTTCATGCTCAAGTCATACAGTCTGCCTCTCTCTCTGCCCCTCCCCCTGCTCCTGCTCTCTCTCTTTCTGTCAAATAAATAAATAAAATCTTTCAAAAAAAGAGTATTAGCATCTATGTTCTTGAAAGGTAACAGTCTGTGTTTTCTTTTCTTGTAATACCTCTGTCTGGTTTTGGTATCAGAATAATGTTGGTCTTATTTAATGAGTTAGGAATTCTGCTTCTGTCTTCCCTCTGTTTCTGTCTTCTGGAAGAGATTCCAGAAAAGTAGTATAATTTCTTAAGTGTTTGGTAGAATTCCCAGTAAACTCATCTGAGCCTGGTGTTTTCTGTTTTGTAAGGTTATTGTTGATTCAATTTCTTTAATAGGTAAAAGCATATTCACGCTTTCTATTTCCTCCTGTGTAAGCTCTGGCAGACTGTATCCTTTGAGGAACTGGTCCATTACATCTAAGCACAGAGTTGCACATAATATGCCTTTATTATCCTTTTAAAGTCCATGGGATCTGTAGTAATGTTCCTTCTTTCATTTCTTATTTTAGTAACTTGTGTCTTCTCCTTTTTTTTCTTAGTAAACCAGTCTAGAGGCTTATTGATTTTTTAAAAAAAGATTTTACTTATTTGACAGAGGGACAGCACAAGCAGGGGAAGTGGGAGAGGGAGAAAGAGGCTCCCTCTGGAGCAGGGAGCCCAACACGGAGCTTGATTACAGGACCCTGGGATCATGACCTGAACAGAAGGCAGATGTTTAACCTCTGAACTGCCTCTAGGTACCCCTAGAGGTTTACTGATTTAACTGATCTTTCAAAGAACTACTTAAAAAAAAAAAAAAAACAACTTTTTGGTTTTGTCAATTTTCTCTACTGATTTTCTGTTTGTAATTTCATTGATTCCTGCTCTAATTTTTTTTTTTTTTTTTTTGGTCAGAGAGAGAGAGAGTGAGAGCAAGCATAGGCAAACAGAGAGGCAGGCAGAAGCAGAGGGAGAAGCAGGCTCCCTGCCGAGCAAGGAGCCCAATGCGGGACTCGATCCCAGGACGCCGGGATCATGACCCGAGCCGAAGGCAGCTGCTTAACCAACTGAGCCACCCAGGCGTCCCCCTGCTCTAATTTTTATTTTTCTTCTTCTTCTACTTACTTTGGATTTGATTTGCTCTTCTTTTTCTAGTGTCTTAAGGTAGAAGCTCAGTTTATAGATTTCAGGCCTTCCTTCATATTAAGCTGACTATTCTTCTGCTTTGGGTACTCTACACAAATGTTCAACATCTTCCTGATTTTAGGACCTAGAATCTTTGACTCCACCATCAAGATCCCATTAGAACTCCAAAAAAACAAGCAAACAAAAAACACCAGACACTAGGATATCTGAGGTAACAAAAGCCTTAAGGAACCTTTACTAAGAAGTTAATACAAAACAAGTTAACAGTTGAAGAGTAATTACTGTACATGATTTCACAATACAGTCAGATCTTTTAATAATAACACAAAAAGCTAAAATAATAATAGCATCTACTATTTAATCAGGGCTTATCATGCCAGATGCTGTTCTATAAACTTTTATATGCATTAACTCATTTAATTCTCTCAAAATGCTATGAAGTAGGTGTACTATTTTTCTTATTTTATAGATTAAAAAAACCCAAGCCACTGAAAGATAATATAATTTCCTAAAGATCACATTGCTAATTACTATTAACTAGAAGTCAAACCCAGATGATATGACTTCATAGCTACTACTCTATTGCCCCATTTTACTAAAAAAAAAAAATTCATGAATTTAACTATAAGTGAACCAAATAAGCATATTTATTCATTCTTAGCAAGCAGTCCAGAATCTATTTCTCAGATGGTTGTCTAATACATTTATTATTTGGTCACTATTTATACCTCAGCAAAAAGAATTAACGACCCATAGAGATAGAAAGCACATTAATGGTTGCCAGAGGCTATGACAACAGTGAGTGACTGTTTACTGGGTATGGGGTTTCCTTTTAGGGTAATAAATATAGCTGAAGACTGCACAATTCCGTGAATGTACTAAATGCCATGAGGTTGTACACTGCCATTTTACTGCAATTAAAGAAAAAAAAAAAAGAATTATCTAGGGGCACCTGGGTGGCTCATTTGGTTAAGTGTCCAACTCTTGATTTTGGCTCCAGTCATGACTTTTGGGTTGTGAGATCAAGCCCTATGTAGGGCTCTCAGCTGGGTGTGGGGCCTGCTTAAGATTCTCTCTCTCTTCCTCTCCCTCTCCCACTCCCTGCCTGTCTCTGTCTCTCTCCAGCTCTTAAAAAAAAAAAAAAAAGAAAGAAAAAAAAGAACTATCTACAATATCTACAATATTTTCATTAATAGTAATCCAATGAAATGGTAGTCAACTACTAAAAATTTTGTTTTTGAAAGTATTTAATAATGGGGAAAGATACTAAAATGTTATTGAGTAGGAAAAAATAGTTTACACAACTATATGTAGCATAATGTCAAATTCAAAAAATTTTTTTTTTGTTTTTAATACTGGATATACATTAACAGTGATTTGTACCAATATAGAAAAGTAAATGTTTTGTTTGTTCTTTGTATTTTTTGTATTCTCTAAGTTCTATATTTCTGTTATTGTCAGAAAAAATATACTTCTCTTTTAGGTTTTATTACTTATTTATTTGAGAGAGAGAGAGTATATAAGCTGGGAGAAGAGCAGAGGAAAAAGGAGGAGAAGTAGACTCTCTGCTTAGCAGGGAGCCCAATGCAGGACTTGATCCCAGAACCCAGGGATCAGGACCTGAGCTGAAGGTATACACTTAACTGACTGAGTTATCCAGGTGCCCCAGAAAAAATACACTTTTAAAAGAATTTAACTGCAGATAACTAATAAGTTTAGCAACATAACAGACTTAGAAGTTCCTCAAATAAGAGAACAGACAGAAAACAAGTATCAATATTTAAGTATATCAATAATTATACTAAATGTGAGTAGTCTAAACATACCAATTAGAAGACAGAGATTATCAGTCTGAAAAAAAAACGGCCCAATCATATGCTGTTTCTAAGAAACTGCATATATAAGACACAGGTAGGTTGAAAGTAAAAGGCTAGAAAAGGATATAACATGCAAACACTAATCAAAGAAAGCTAGAATGGCTCTATTAATATCAGACAAAGTAGACTTCAGGGCAAAGAAAATTACCGGGGAAAGGGGGACATTACACAATAATAAACGGGTCATTCACTTAGAAGACATAATTTTATTTATTTATTTATTTGTTAGACAGAGTGAGCACAGGCAGACAGAGTGGCAGGCAGAGGCAGAGGGAGAGGGAGAAGCAGGCTCCCCGCTGAGCAAGGAGCCCGATGCGGGACTCGATCCCAGGATGCTGGGATCATGACCCGAGCCGAAGGCAGCTGCTTAACCAACTGAGCCACCCAGGCGTCCCTAGAAGACATAATTTTAAATGTGTATGCACCTAACAACTGAGCTTCAAAATGTAGACCAACCCCTGACAGAACAGAAAAAAATATACGCAAATCGAAAGCTATAGTTGGAGACGTCAACACTTCTTTTTCAATAACAGATAGAATACTATTAGACCAAACAAACAAGCAAATAATAAAGTCAGAGAAATTGAATGTCCTCAACCAATTGGATCTAACTGACATTTATATAACACACCACTCACAACAGCAAAATAACATTCTTTTAAAGTACGCATGAAATATTCACCAACAAGATAGACTGTATCTCCTGGGGCAAAAACATCTTAAATTTAAAATAACTGAAATCATATAAACTTGTGCTCCCTGACCATAATGGAATGAAACTGGAAATGATTAAACGAGATAACAGAAAAACTACAATTTGGAAATTTAAAAACATGTTTCTATATAACCCATGATTCAAACAGGGAATCTCAAGGGAAGTTAGAAAATATTTTCAACTGAGTGAAAATAAAAATACTAATAAAAAATTAGTTATCTCCAGTGTGATTGTATTTGAAGGTGGAGTCCTAAGGAGATAATTAGGTAATGAGGTAGAGCCCTCAAGAATGGGATTACTGCCCCTATAATAAAAACAAAAACAAAACCACCCAGCGAGCTCCCTTACCCTTTCTGCCCTGTGAGAATATAGAAGACAGCCTTCTGTGAACTAGGAAGCAGCTCCTTACCAGACACCAAAACTGCTGGAGTTCTGATCTTAGATTTCCCAGACTCTAGAACTGTAGGAAATGAATTGCTGTTGTTTACCACCCATCTAATCCAAAACATTTTGTTATAGCAGCCCAAACAGGCTAAGAAAATAGTATTAAACATTTACATTATAAAAGAAAGGTCTCAGGTCAACATTAGCTTCCATCTTAAGAAACTTGGAAAAAGAATAAAATAAACCCAGGGGTGCCTGGGTGGCTCAGCTGGTTTAGCGTCTGTCTTTGGCTCAGGTCATGATCCCAGGGTCCTGGAACTGACCCCCACTCACATCAAGCTCCCTGCTGAGAGGGATGCCTGCTTCTCCCTCTCCCTCTGCTGCTTCCCTTGCTTGTGCTATCTCACTCTGTCAAATAAATACATAAAATTTTTTTAAAAAAGAATAAAATAAACCCATATCAAGCAGGATGAATAAATTTAAAAGCAGAAATCCATATAACTAAAAACAGAAAAGAAAGAAAAGTCAATGAAACTAAAGACTGTTTTTCTGAAAAGACCAATAATATTAAGAAATCTGTCAAGAAAAAAAGGAGAAAGAAACACAAAACATCAAGAATGAGAGAAGAGGGATGTCTAGGTGGCTTAGCTGGTAAGCATCTGACCTTGATTTTGGCTCCAGTCATGATCTCAGGGTTGTGGGATTAAGCCCCACAATAGGCTCTGTGCTCAGTGTGGAGTCTGCTTGTCTTTCTCCCTCTGCTCACCCCCCTCAGGCGCATGCACTCATGTGCTCTCTCACTTTCCCAAATAAATAAATAAACAAATAAATAAAATCTTTTAAAAAAAAGAAAGAATGAGAGAAGAGATTATCACTACAAAGAAAGCATTAAAACAACAAAGGGCACTACAAACAACTCCACACGCAAAAACTTGACAATTTAGTGAAAACGACTAATTTCTTGACATTACCCAAAGTCACCTAAGATGGATAACCTGAACAGATCGAGAACTATGAAAATAAACTGAATTAGTAATTTTAAATTCCCAAAAAGAACCCTCCCAGATGGTTTCACTGACAAATTCCTTAAAAGAACACCACCAATCCTATACAATTTCTTAAAAGAAAAAACGATAGTACAACATGTTAGAGCTTATAGAGCTGTACGGTCCAGTGAGGCAGGCTACCGGCCACATATAGCTACTGATTACCCAAAATGTTGAAATGATCCTATTTTGGCTATACTAACATAAAATGTGTTATTAAACATTTTAAAAAAGATTTTATTTATTTGGTGGGGGGGGGAGAGGGAAAGAGAGAGAGCGTGCACACACAAGAGCAGGGGGAGGGAGAAGCAGACTGCCTGCCAAGCAGGGACACTGGGACCATGACCCGAGCTGAAGGCAGATGCTCAACCAACTGAGCCACTCAGATGTCCCTAATATTAAACATTTTTAAAAGTCCTCAAATAAGACTTAGGTCAGAAATAGGATCTGCTTTCTTAATCACTTCTTATTTCTAAACATAAAAGAGAAACTAAAACTAAAAGGGAAAAATGACTTTGAAGTGGCTACGCCACACCCTAAATCCCTTTAGAATTCAATTGCTCTCAAAACCAAGTACAAGCAAAACTCTTAGAAATCAAGAAGAGGGCGCCTGGGTGCAGTTGGTTGACTGTCCAACTCTTCCTTTGGCTCAGGTCCTGATATCAGGGTTGTGGGACTGAGCCCTGTGTTGGGTTCCAAGCTCAATTCAGAGTCTGCTTGGGATTCTCTCTCCCTCTCCCTCTGCCCCTCCTGCTTGTGTTCTCTTTTTCTCACAAATAAATAAATAAATCTTTTTTAAAAAAGGAAATCAAGAGGTCACTGCAAGGACACGAATCACTACAAAGTGAAATCCAGAGGTTAACAGCTGCACACAGCATCCCTTTCTAAAGCCCAAACATCCAATACTGACATTCTCTTTGTAAAGAAAGGGAAGCGCAAGCTCTTTAAAGATAGAAGGAGAAAAATAAAAAGAGCTTTAAAAAAAGTAAAGATTGGGGCGCCTGGGTGGCTCAGTGGGTTAAAGCCTCTGCCTTCGGCTCAGGTCATGATCTCAGGGTCCTGGGATCGAGCCCCACATCGGGCTCTCTGCTCAGCAGGGAGCCTGCTTCCTCCTCTCTCTCTGCCTGCCTCTCTGCCTACTTGTGATCTCTCTGTGTCAAATAAATAAATAAAATCTTTAAAAAAATTAAAAAAAAAAAAAAGTAAAGATTACAGAATGAACTAATTTCTAAGTGATAAATATCTTTGCCATTTCAAGGAAAAACCCCTTCCAGTATTATGGGGTTAGTGTCAAAGCATCATTACAGAAACGGAATGCATTTGCTTTTCAGTAAGGAGACATCCTCCTCAAAGAGTCCCACCTTAACTACAAGACTAATGGGAGGTTTCTAAAAATAAAGTAATGACCACATTCTGAGCAGTAACTAAGGGACTGCATCTGAAAAACAGATATCAGACAAAGCTTAAGAGACCAATACATTAATCATTTTAGACACTAATCATCAGTCTGTTACACACAATTTTCAGGTTTATAGCACATACTGATAAATTAGGTATTCACCATGATTTGAATGGAAAGCAATTATGCCTGCTTCCTTACTTTTATCAAAGATGTGATCTGGCCTGCTTCAGTGGAAACTGTACACTGTACTGCACTTCCTAAAACTTCCCATCACACAGTAATTCCATAAAACCTTAAGAATTTCTCAGGCGAAGCAATTCAGCATACATGTGCACATTTTTTTTGCAAAGGGGAAATGTACATATCCCTCCATTGTTCTTTTTCCTCATTTTTATTATTTCGGAAATGAAAAGAATCATATAACCAAATACGTTCACTTATTATAATGGATCTACCTCTCTCCTGCAAGGAAGGTAATCATTAAGCCAATGATGCATATTAAAATCACTATCACCTAAGAATCACAGAAATGCAGTTTTTATGTGTTTTACTATGATATACTAAGATATCATATATACTAAGGGATATACTAAGTAAGCACTTTTTAAGTAGATCCAGCCCCAGCTATAGCCCTTACCAATGCATATGCACAAAAGTTAAGGATTCTATATAAATATTTTTTAAAAGCAAATTATGTTTGAATAGTTAATCTTTAAAATTATCAGGGATTTTAGAAATATTTCTTTTCTATTAAACAGAAGAATATTTATATTTTAAGAATTATATTTGGTTAGAAATATTTTTAAGGAACTACCTCTAAATTTTGAGTCCTTGAAACCTAACATTCCAGATTAAAGAAGTTTCTGGGGGTCGCCTGAGTGGCTCAGTAGGTTAAAGCCTCTGCCTTCGGCTCAGGTCATGATCCCAGGTCCTGGGGTCGAGCCCCGCATCGGGCTCTCTGCTCAGCCGGAAGCCAGCTTCCTCCTCTCTCTCTGCCTGCCTCTCTGCCTGCTTGTGATCTCTGTCAAATAAATAAATAAAATCTTTAAAAACAAAGAAACAAAGAAAGAAAGAAAGTTTCTGTTAACAAAAGGGTTTTTGCTACCATAGGAAAAAAAGATGCTTTCAAATTATACTTTCCCTTCTATCAAATAAAACTAATTATGAAGTTGGGGCGCCTGGGTGGCTCAGTGTGTTAAGCCGCTGCCCTCGGCTCGGGTCATGATCTCAGGGTCCTAGGATCGAGTCCCGCATCAGGCTCTCTGCTCAGCAGGGAGCCTGCTTCCCTCTCTCTCTCTGCCTGCCTCTCTGCCTACTTGTCATCTCTCTATCTGTCAAATAAATGAGTGAAATCTTTAAAAAAAAAAATAAACAACTAATTATGAAGCAAACTGCTAGCACTAACACCACACATTAAAACTATTCACAGCTGAATTTCAAAGCAGTTACAACATCTGATGCTTCATACTTGGACATGCAAATATTTTATTTACTACCTTTTACATACTTTTCACTGTTTCATCTGATTTCTTGATTTTCTATGCTGTGAACAGGTTCATGACACACATACGTGCATTTTAGGGGGTTAATCTGACTAGTACAGCCATTTCACATTGCCTTTTTTTTTTAAGATTTTATTTTTTTATTTATTTGAGAGACAGAGATCACAAGTAGGCAGAGAGGCAGACAGAGAGAGGGGGAAGCAGGCTCCCTGCCAAGCAGAGAGCCCAATGCGGGGCTCGATCCCAGGACCCCGGGATCATGACCTGAGCCGAAAGCAGAGGCTTTAACCCACTGAGCCACCCAGACGCCCCTCACATTGCCTTTGACTCATGTGGAACTACCCAGACACAGCTACCAAATAATTACCACCATCTGGTGGCACTATTACCAAGAGCAGGCTTTCCTTCTCTGAAGCTAAAATAGCACATCACCTTATAGACTTGATATAAAACCTTACAACATAAAGATATTTAAGGATTTCAAATTCAGTTACAATTGAAATGTCCCTCCAAAAATAAAAACATTTCCCACACAAGTCACAATCAGGTTAGGCTAGCATTTCTTCATCAAAAAAGAAATCTGTTGTCTCAAGGGCTACTCATATTTCTGATATTACAGAAATCTACAGACCAGAATTGAAACACAGAGTGCCTTATTGAGGATCTTTTAGAAGCAAATGAGGCAACCTTTTGAGCCCAACATATAAAAGAGAGAAGTTCTACTATAAGGTCAACTAAACAGACATTTTTCCAAAGAAGACATCCAGATGGCCAAGAGACCCAAGAAAAGGTGCTCAGCATCACCAATCATCAAGAAAATCCAAACCCAAACCACAATGTGATACCATCACACATGTCAGAATGGCCAGTATCAAAAAGACAAGAAATATCAAGGTGTATTTGTTTTTTAAGTAGGCTCCATGCCCAATATGGGGCTCAAAGTCTTGACCCCAAAATGAAGAATCACATGCTCTACTGACTGAGCCAACCAGGTACCCCAAGAAATATCAAGTTTTGATGAGGATGTGGGGAAAAGGGAACCATTATACACTGCTGGGAATGTAAACTGGTGCAGCCACTAAGGAAAACAATATGAAGGTGCTTCACAAAATTAAAACTAGAACTCCCATACCATCCAGGAGGTATTCATCCACAAGAAAAATTAATTTGAAAAGACATAAGCACCCCTATGTTCACTGCAGCAATATTTATAATGGCCAAGTTGATCAACAGAAGAATGGGTAAAGAAGATGTGGTGTGTACACACACACACACACACACACACACACAATATTTCTCAGCCATAAAAAAAAAAAGAATGAAATCTTGCCATCTGCAACAGTGTGGATGGACCTAGAGGGTACCATGCTAAGTGAAATAAGTCAAAGACAAGTACCATATAATTTCATTTATATGTGGAATCTAAAAATGAAACAATTTAACAAAGAAAACAGAATAGACTCACAGATACAAAGAACTCATGGTGCCAAAGGGGAGGGTAGTGGAGGAATGGACAAGACAGGCAAAGGAGTTAAGAGGTAGAATCTTCCAGTAATAAAATAAATAACACAGATGGATGTAATGTACAACATATAGAACATGATCAATAATGTTGTAGCAACTTTGTATGGTGACAGATGGCAACCGGACTCACTGTGGTAACCATTTCATACCGTATATAAATATCAAATCACTATGTTGTACACCTCAAACTAAAACAACAGTATGTTATTTATTCTTCAATTAAAAAAAAAAAGAAAAAAGGCAGGTTCAATAGACAAGAGGGAAAGAGAAAGGGCAGAAGTGACGAGTAAAACAGCACCTAAGTAGAAGACACAGAGTGGAATCTAGAGGAAGTCAATGTGAAACCAGAGCTGCTTTTACAACACTGTCCAGTTAAAATACAGAAAGATGAGGAGGGACAGTCCTGCATCACCTGGCTAGGAAGGATACTCCATAAATGGAGAAGGTGGAAGAAGAACTTAAAAAAGCTTTAGGAAATAAAGAGTGTGGTTTATAGAGAGCACCCAATAAGTTTTCTAACATGTGGGACATATTATGGTTTAGGAGCTTTAATTAGGAAAGTTCCAGGGATGCCTAGGTGACAGTCAGTTAAGCATCCAACTCCTGGTTTTGGCTCCGGTTGTGATCTCAGGGTTGTGAGATCAAGTCCCCACCTCAGGCTCCCTGGTTAGTGGGGAGTCTGCTTGAGATTCTCTCACTCTCTGCCTCCCCCCACACACCTGCCCTCTCTCTCTAAAATAAACCTTTAAAAAATCTATAAGGAAAATTCCATTTCTAATCTCTGAGAAACTAAACGGAAAATGTGTAAGTATTTAATGTACAGGTGCAATGACCCTAGTGACCCATGTAAACTACTATACTAACAAGAGCTACTTCAAGGGGGAGAAACCTTCCTCAGCACGTGATGATCACACTATCACTTCATCTTAACTTACTTCACAACCAGAATGCCTCTGACTTAGAAGGAACCATCACAGTGCAGGAGTACATCTCCTACAGAATTCTGGAAAAGGGTACTCCATTATTGGAAGGAGGCACATTACTGTTGGTATCAAGACTAAAATGGTGCTACTCATGCTCCTTACTGCTTCCCAAAAGTCAAGTGTCCTTAGTGTTCTTAAGGAGTGTGCCTCTCCCAGCAGGCAGGAACTCTTTGAGGAACACTGATATTTACCAACTGATATTTTACCAAAAACCTATGAGTCGCTTCACCAACATTAACCCCACTTCACTGCTAACTTACTCTGGAAATGTGGAGAAGACCTGGGGACTATATACCGAATCCTCTCTAAGCTCTGACAAGTATTCACAACCTTGAGCCAAAGTTTCCATGTTAACCCCATAGAGTAATGAGGGCCAAATTAATCACAAAGGCCATAAAACTACTTTTCTGAATTTGTAATAATAATTCATAAATAAATTTATAATCTTTATGAACCCTAGACAAATTATTAATTATCTCTGGTCTTTAGTTTCCTCATCCATAAAATGTAGCCAATACTTCCTTTGTAAAAGGTAATTTATAATGTACAAAACCCAATACAGTGCCTGACATATAGCAGGTATTAGACAACAGGTTGCTTTTACCTAAGAAGCAGAAGTCTGTAAACAGAAGATAAAAAAAAATGTTTGAACTTGAAAAATCAATCTGCCAAGAAATCAGACACTTAGTGGTATTCAACCAAGGGGGTTAGAAACATGTGTGGTGGGGCACCTGGGTGGCTCAGTGGGTTAAAGCCTCTGCCTTCAGGTCAGGTCATGATCCCAGGGTCCTGGGATCGAGCCCCGCATCAGGCTCTCTGCTCAGGGGGGGAGCCTGCTTCCCCCCCCCCTCTGCCTGCCTCTCTGCCTACTTGTGATCTCTGTCTAATAAATAAACAAAATCTTTAAAAAAAAAAAAAGAAACATGTGTGGTCCAAGAAGAGGGTTGACAGGAAAGATGAATATGTGAAGCTAAAGTATTTAGTGAGAAAGGGCCAAGGGTTGTATACACATGCCCCACATAATGAAGAACTGTCCACACAAGACGCCAAAAGCACCTCTCAAGAGACTCTGAGAGAACACAACCCATTTTAAATGGGAGGAAGGGACCCACTTTACAAATTATTAAATATAGCAAAAATTCCTTTTGAGGAAGAGAAATGAACTGAAACATAAGTGTTATTATAAAAATAAAGAAAATGATTCTTTCTAGAGAAGACCATCTAAAGACTGTAAAGGAGACCACCCACCAAAAACAAAGCAAACAAGCTTTGTTGTTAAGACAGAAAGATGAGACAGAGAGTAGCTACCTAACTTGTCCAAGTTTGTGCCCAGGCAACCTAAGCTGACTTTCCAAACTCTTCCCACTACACCACATTTTATGAGCCTGCAAGGTGAGACTTCACAGAAAAACTGAGAAGAGCCAATCACAGTTAACAAGGCAGTTTATTTTCTTTTACGTGTTCATAGTTGTGGTTTTATGTATACTATACTCACATTCTGCCAGAAATTTACCATCTCTGCTACCAGGATGTGTTATAACCAAGAGTAATCTGGAGTCAATGAAATTAGTAGTTTGTACAATGAAATTAAATTCTTTACTAGAGAAGATGAACTGTTTGCAAACTCTGTAACACACAGCACAAGAGGTCATCTGCACAGGCAACATGGGTTAAGAAGGCTCCCAATTCAACAAAGCTAGTTTCATTTTTAGGTTTTCCCTTTTTTTGAGGGGGCATTCATATATGCTCTTAAAAAGGAAAGGGTTCTATTAATTTTTTAAAAATGCTTTGAAAATCATGGAACCAGATCAATTATTAAGATCTCTTGAAAGCATTAGATTTCACAAAATCCTGAAAAACAACTCACAGATTATATGACCAAGAAAGACTTTAAATTCTTTATTGCTTCCAAAACTAGTATATTTTATACCCCACTTACTTCTAAAATTGGAGGGAATGTTACAAATATAAATTTTAATGGCCAACATAGTGATAATTATTTTCATCTTAACACTGAAACATACACAAGCACACGAACACACACACATGACCAGAGATCTCAAACACTAGAGAACAGTAAGAAGCAATTATTTTTGCATCAAAGGGATTTTTTTTTTAAAGTCACATATGTGGTCATGCTCCTCCCTTAAAAACACTGACATTCATTTAAAAAAAATCTCCACTCTACTTTGGGATCAGCTTTTTGAAGTTACATAGAAAAATAAGAGATGTATCACCTTAAGTTTTAAAGGTATTTGGGACACTCATCAAATAACTGGGGAGAGGGGCGCCTGGGTGGCTCAGTGGGTTAAAGCTGCTGCCTTCGGCTCGGGTCATGATCCCAGGGTCATGGGATCGAGCCCTATATCGGGCTCTCTGCTCTGCAGACAGCCTGCTTCCTCCTCTCTCTCTCTGCCTACTTGTGATCTCTGTCTGTCAAATAAATAAATAAAATCTTAAAAAAAAAAAAAACTGGGGAGAAAGAGGTAAAGTGCCAAAGAGAGGCAAGGAAGTGAGAGGTGCAGAGAAAATGCAATGGAGGGTAAAAAAAGAAGAAGAAAATGCAATGGGAGCTCAGCAGTGGAAGAAACTAGTTGACCCTTGAACAATGTGAGTTTGAACCTCATAGGTCCACTTATATGTGGATCTTTCTTCCTTCCTTCCTTTCTTTCTTTTTTTTGATAGATACAAGACCATACTGTAAATTTATTTTCGCTCTCAATTTTCTGAATAACATTTTTTCTCTAGCTTACTTTACTATAAGAACACAGTATATATTATAAATAATTACAAAATACGTGTTAATTAACTGTTAATGTTATTGGTTAAGATTTCTGGTCAACAAGGCTATTAGTAAAGTTTTGGGGGAGTCAAAGTTTTCAACTGTGCAGGGGTGTCAGCACCCCTAATCCCCCATGTTATTCAAGGGTCAACTGTACTTCCAACTGTGCAGGTACAAAGGTTATTAGAAGTGGCCTGTTCTGGAAAACAGTGGGAAGGTTCCTCAAAAAGTTGAAAATAGAGCTACCCTATGACCCAGCAATTGCACTACTAGGTATATACTTCAATGATACAAATATAGCGATCCAAAGGGGCACCTGCACCCCAATGTTTATAGCAACAATGTCCACAATAGCCAAACTATCCATCAACTGATGAATGGGTAAAGATGTGGTATATATAGACAATGGAATATTCCTCAGCCATCAGAAAGGATGAAATATTGCCATCTGCAATGACGTGGCTGGAACCAGAGGGTTTGTGCTAAGTGAAATAAGTCAGTCAAGAAAGATAATTATCATACGATCTCACTGACATGTGGAATTTAAGAAACAAGGCAGAGGATCATAGGGGAAGAGAAGAAAAAAATGAAAAGAGGAAAACAGAGAAGGAGACAAACCATAAGAGACTCTTAATCTTAGGAAAGAAACTGAGGATTGCTGGAGGGGAGACAGGTGAGGGGGTAGGGTAACTGGGTGATGGACATTGCGGAGGGTATGTGTTGTAATGAGCACTGGGTATTATATAAGACTAATGAATCACAGACCTGTACTCCTGAAACAAATAATACATATGTTATAAAGAAAAAAAAAAAAAGTGGCCTGAAAAGAGAGTCCGGAAGGGAAGGGACAAATTCTACATTCTGATACATGATTGCACATTCGTCTGTCATTCAACAAATAGTTCAGTCTAGTAGGAGAGAAGGGTAAGTAAACAAACACCTAAAATACAACGTGTGAAGTATAATAACAAGCCCGTGTATAACATTAATGAAAAAAAGGAGGGAAAAATTTCCATGGGGTCATGAGGAGAGTAAGCAAGGAGGGAAAGGGGAGGGAGGAATGGTGATTTCATCAGGGCCCTGAGGATGAGCAGTTTACTGGAAAGAAGAGAAAAGATATTTCTGGCAATAGGAACAACACAAGCAAGGGCATGGTGAAGTGAAAGCATGTGGTGTCTTTGGGGACTGGCTGTGGGGGAGTAAAAAGGAGACTGACGATGAAAATGAAAACGAGGCCAGATCGTGAGGAGCTTTAAGCCCCACGCCAAGGAACTGGGCTTCAGTACAGTAGGCATGAAGGTTTTAGGCAAAGAATAATGTCATACAAGCACTATGAGACACCTTTTCTAACATTAAAAATTTTCAAGGCTATAAAAATATGTAAAGTTTCCACTGGCTGCTACAACATATAGAAGAACATTAATTCCAGGACCCCTTGAAATCATGCCAAAGGCCCCACCGGCTCTGAGTCCAGTTAAGGGTTCCCAGAAGGCAGGAACTATTTACTATTTATTTTTCTTTGGATTACCAGGACATGGGATACAGTAGAATCAACAGGAACTGGTTTGTGAGGAAGAATAGTTCTGAGATTGAACAAAAGATGACTCCAAGGTTCCTGCCTCATCACCTCAATGGGGTGCTGATGAGAAGAATGTTAAGTTTTGCCTGGGAAACATTAAGATTCAGAAATCTACAAGATGTCCAAGTGTTCTGCCCATAAGCAGTTAAAACACAGGTTTGGGGCTCCAAAGAGAGTTTGTAGCCACAGATATGAATTTGAACACTGCCATGTAGTGGTGAGAGCCGTTGTGGATGGATGAGGTCACTGACCATGAATAGGACCCAGCTCAGAATCTAACAATCCTGGGGCAAATAGGAGACTAGACAGAGACAGAGAAAGATCATTCAGAGGAGGAGAAACAAGACAGCTATCCTGTGAGTCTAGGAAGGTACACAGTTCAGAAAACATTTGGAGTATGGTGCCAATGACAGAGGGTCAGTTAGTATGAAGACTAAGTGGCTGCTGGATTTGGAAACTGGGTAGCCTCTGGTTTTCGTTTCTCTGGAGTGGATAAAGAATAGACGGGGCTGAAGCACAAATCAAAAAAGGAAAGAAGAGACAATGCAGCTCACTCTGCTCAGTGAGTATGGCAACAAAGAGGAGACAGGTGCTGACGGATGCTCGTTTAGGAGAAGAATGCACACTTTGTGCATTATCTTTTTTTAGAGGACTTCTATATAGAGACTCTGAGAACAGGACTGCCTTCAGTATTCTTACAGCACCTACTAGATTATATAATAAAAAAAGCAGAGCTACTAAACTGCTGTTTAGAGATGCAAGATATGGATCTCTCACACACTTCACTAAATTTTAACTAAAGTGCCAATGTAAAAGGGAGAGCACTAGACTGACCCAATTAGGCGGTCATTAAATTCAAGTCATTTACCTGCACGGGGTGACAGATGAAAGAGGCCACGCCTTGTTGTGTCACTTGACAGGCTCTGTGAGCAACGCTGCGAATGCTGTAAGATGTTACCTTAATTCCTTCACCCTGGGCTGCACAAGGACATACTCACCTCCATAGTAGAGTCCTGTAGCAGTGCACATCCGCCACTGTCCCTGATACATTCCTGCTCTGCTGGGGCTGCACATCTGGACGCTGACATCTGCAATCTCTTGGGGCTCTAGCGATCTCACCATCACCATGTTCACATGTCCAAATTGGTCTCCCCCGACATATTTAAGACAAACCCCTGGAGGCCAGGCCTCTGCCCCTGAGTTCAAGCAAAAGAAAAAAATGTTAGGCAATTAGTGGTCCTAAGATGGGTGCAGTTCATTACAAAACTGTAGAAGAGGCCTCTTTCTCTTCTGCACATACGTGAACGTAGCCACATATCCTTGAGCTACATAATGTCACAAGACTAGCCAGAAGGAATTATCAGAGTTAACAACCTCTGACCAACAGTCTATCCTTAAGATAAGGCATATATGACCAAAGCAAGGCAGTTCCTCAAGAAGATGTGTTTCAGGGGATCCCAGGGGAGGTCACACATTACACTGAATCCATGGAATCTGAGAATGATATTCACGAAGAGCCATGGAAATGAAGCACAGACCCACATCTTTGGAGGCCTGCTTTCTTCACTAGGAGGTAACACATGCCTATTTTCAAGAGAACTTTTTAAGCTCACATTCTAAATAAAAATACATCTGATTATCCCCAGTTTTTCTATCAAGGCAAGTGGATGAAACATGTGAGGGATAATTTCTATATTCCTTTCATTTTAAAACTTTTTCCCTGATGTATGAATTTTCCTTCTGGAGTCCTTAACTATGAAAAAACCAAGGCACAAGAGATTCTGCAAATATGAGACAGAGAAGTCAAGCGAAAGTTTCATTTTCAGGTTCAAACAGTAGTGGGGTAAACTCTCCTGGTAACAACACACTGAACTGTGGTCTCAAAGGTGATGACACCAGCCAGAGCTACGAGTACAAAGGACAGGAATGGCAATACAGGGACAAGGCACTGGCAGGAATGTCTTTCCTCCTTTGGGAGTGATAAACATCTTATTTGGGTCCCTTGTTCTGTGTACCTGTTTCCATGCAAACTAATTCAAAATGAGCGATCCATATATTGACTTGTTCTGACAAGTCACAGGGCCACACAGAGACTAGAGGTTATCTTTCCAGTGAAGTCTCTCCAATATAATTCTTTTTACTGTAGACAGAAGCCTCTGTATCTTTGGGGGGGGTATATATACATCCAATATAAAAATAAATCACCATGAAATGGCGGACATGGCAGGAATGTAAGGACAAAGCACACTTGAAATGTGTCTCCCGAGAGTATTCTAGGATGCTTTGGTTCCTTGTTCTCAAAGTGCCAGACTGGTTTTGAGATACCCAGTGGAAAGCGAACTAGAGAGAAAGGCAGCTACAGCTCCACAGCTGAGCTTGAAGCCCCGTAATGAGCGGCACACTCTGTGGCTCTTGCACCTTAATGGGTGGCAGAGGAAGCAGTGGGCACAGTGTTTTGTCAGACCCACTTAAAAACACACCTGCCGGGATGCCTAGGTGGCTCAGTGGGTTAAGCCACTGCCTTTGGCTCGGGTCATGATCCCAGGGTCCTGGGATCGAGTCCTGCATGGGCTCCTTGCTCGGCAGGGAGCCTGCTTCTCTCTCTGCCTCTGCCTACCTCTCTGCCTGCTTGTGTGCTCTCTCTCTCCTTCTCTCTAATTAATTAATTAATTAATTAATTAAAAAAAAAGAAACACCTGCCAGCAAAGTGCCCTCTTAAGTTAACACCATAAAGGGCAACTGCTGCTGGTAGAAAGCTTGTGGATGATACCCTGGCCAGACATGCAAATTGTTTTGCATTTCTGGGGCCTATGGTCTTGACAAAAGCGGATTTGTCTGAGGTCAAGAATAGTAGCAGCTGGCATGGAGGACCTTGGAAAATGTCAGTCTCTTTAAAGACCCAGATCCAGGAGGAAAATTACACTGCTGTGTTTGGGGTGAATTCACAATTATTCTTTCAAACGCGCACACACACAGGCACACAACACCCGTAACAAGACAACATCTGTTTGTATGAAAACCCAAGAATGTGTCTGTTTTTGAACTTCTAAGAAAGTAAGGAAAACCAAGACTGTCTGGGTGCGGGAAATACTTGGCTGTCCTCAGCAGACGAGCGCAAGCAGCTGAGGCGGTCAGAGCTCTCAGCTATGCCAAGAGGGAGTGCTGCTGTGCTCCCCGGAGACAGAGTTAGTTGGTAAACATTAAGTGATTAACAAGTTATGCAGCTAGGGTCCTGATCTAATTTTTTAGTACGCCAGGCACTTTATTCATGTGGTGCCTGGAGAGCTTGTTGGAGAAAAAATTGGATGAGTTATCTACCATCAATTCTAAGGTGTTAATTTGCTATAAAGTGAAGAACCAATCATTTACCTTCTGAGACTTACCAAGCGCTCACTACAACATTTAGCTCTTATAGTCTAGTAAGTCAGGTAACTCTAAAAAGGTTAAAGATACCAGTTCTTAATACAGAAGGAAGGGAGGAGCGCCTGGGTGGCTCAGTGGGTTGAGCCTCTGCCTTAGGCTCAGGTGGTGATCTCAGGGTGCTGAGATGGAGCCCGGCATCTGGCTCTCTGCTCAGCAGGGAGCCTGCTACCACCCCAACCCCTGCCCCCACCTACTTGTGATTTGTCAAATAAATAAATAAAACTTAAAAAAAACAGAAGAAGAAGAAGGAAGAAAAATAGTGCTGAGCTGTATGGACCATCAGCATACCTAAAATCTGAATTTGAGAAATGTAATACAACAGGGCTTCAAATTAAGTCTCAGCTACAAACTGGCTTAATGGGGGACAGATACATCTAGAAGAAAGGAAAGATTAACCTATGTTTTATGACTTCCCAAGTTAAGTATCACAAACACACACATGATCAAGGCCATGATTCTTCAGTTATCATGGAATATAATTTTATTTTTAAAAAAAAGGTAAAAACAAAACAAAAAACCCCGACATATGGCAATTTTGAGATGACAGAGAACATGGCAAAAATGAAATAAAAGTCCATCAGTTCCAGAAAGCCTGGACTTACTAGGGATAAGTGATTACACAAATAGTTGGGAGATAATAAAGAACATCCAAAGATCAATGAGGAAGACAAACCTTAATGAAGATCCCCTATTCTTTTTAATCCCTAGAAGTTTGGAGACTGCATTTCAAATTGAGCTGCAGGCAAAAAAGGGAACGTCATTGATCCTGTCACCATTTTCTTCCCATACCTGATGTAAAGTGACTGGAATATAATAACATCTGCTGAATGGATGAAGCAGAATTACCTTCTCTACAGTTGTGCTTAAGAAAAAGGCAGAAATTAACTATTTTAAGGAGCCAAAAGAAAAATGGAGAAAACAGTTGTTCTTTTTAAAGTTTTCTCAACTCATGCTTTATGTTCACAAAAAATTAAGTTGACTGTGAAGCCACTGCCTCACATGACAATCACAACTACTTCACCAAAGTCCAAGAAATACCAGCATTGCCATAACCC
>ML100415.1:75213-87481 GCA_003697995.1 Taxidea taxus jeffersonii | reverse complement strand
TTGCCGAGGAGTACCTATTAAAAAGGGGGCATGGTGGGAAAATTAGAATAGAAACAGCATAGCAGGAATAAGAGAGAGGTAGAATCAAATCAGATTACAGATTTCTTGGATTTCTTGTCAAAGAATTTGACCTTGATTATTTCCAAATTTGAAGAAGTTATTAAAGTTTTTTGAGCAAGGGAATACATCTCTGTGCCTTAGAAAGATGAATCTGGACACAGTGTATAACACAGAAAGGTAATAGGCAGAAACAAGGGAGAGAACCAGTATGATACCATCATTAGTAATTCAAACAAGAGTCCATAAACAGCTAAATAATGGAAATGTCATGAAAATCAACAGGCAGTAGTTGATGTGGGTGGTTAGAATTAGTGGAAAATAGTCACTGGTACTGGGTTACCAGGGCTGTATGAGAGGGAGATGGAAGAGTGTAGGGACAGCTGGGCAGACCATTACCGGAAGGGGGAAAGTGAGGTGAAGGTTGGTTGGGGCTGGGCAGAGGGGATAGCAGGAAGGAATGAGGATTCATTTTCTGAATTCATTGAGATTTTGACATACACGTCAGCTGTCCAGCCGGAGATGTCCCCCAGGCAGCTGGCAATGTGGAATAAGCTAGTAGAGGAAGTCAGACCTTCAGGACAGCATTGGAATAAATAGCCCTGAGAACTTAGATACAGAGTCGGTTCTTGATGAGGCAGTGAGTGTAGATATGTTTTTGGCTGTGAAAGTAAACCAAATACCATGAGTAGGTTGAGGGAGTGAGGGGGCTGAGGGATTTCTTTTTAGGAAAGTAAGATAGCCAAACATGTTCTCACCCTGAGGGAAAAGAGCCAGGACAGAGGACAAGATGAAAGATACGAAAGATGAAAATAATGCTTCTGAAATTCCATTTCAGTCACCATGACGTTGGCTAAAATTGAAATTAAGACACTCAGGAGTGTCTTGGCTACCAAAAGCTAATTACTGGGTTGGTGATAAAGGCTGAATGAAAGTATCAGGATTTGTACCATTAGACCATATACAAGGAAGAATTGATGAGATGCTCCTGGGAGGAAACCAATGGGTGTAACTGAGCTTGAGCAAATAAGCAAACTGAGTTTTAAATACAGAGCAGGCACAATAAACTTCCCTCATTCTAGGTCAACAATGAGTTCATTAAACTGGGTAGAGTTCTTCCAAAAACTTCTCTTCTACGTTCATCAGATATTTCTGATACCCATACAGGATACTTGGCCTATGAGAAGCTATGTAATTATTCAATTCTCAGTTATGTTTTTGTGGTTTATACTTTCCATGGAGAAATTTGATAGGATTATTTGTTGGTGAGGTGTGCCTATGTCTTATCCCCTTTGTTAGTTTTCAGAACTGAAAGCTTGAACTTGGTTGAGAAAGCATTTTGTTTATTTTTGGCTTGTAACTAATACAGGATGTAAAGTCGCTACCATGAAATTCCCTTGGATATTTCAAGGGAGGTGGTTGAAAAGCTCGAGGATTCGGGTAGAGAAATTGGTATGCTTTGTTCAGTGAATAGCTGCCAAATTTATGAGGAAGTGCAATCATAAAATGTTTATAAATTGATTTACCTAAATATGTTCCCTGGTGCCCCTTAATCTTCTGTTACTTGTTAGAATCAACCCTGTGCAGCATGAACAAAGCCTACACGCACAGCCCAACTAAGGTCCTTTCTGCTCCCTCTGGGTCACCTGGATATAGTTCATCTCCATTCCATGCATGCATATATGACGAAAATGATTGAGCAGCATTGACTCAGGTGCATCATGATTTTGAAACTATAAACAAAATTGGAGATTTTATAATGCCAAGTCCTAAAACTGAAATGGGAAAAAAAATCCATTTCTGGCTGAAAAACTTTCTGTTGACACTGGGCCGAGTAAACAGTGTACTTCTCACACAGCATTTCTATAGCTGTATCACAGATACTACTGCCTAACGGTGGCCAGGAAATAGTTCATTTTCAGTGCCTCATGCTTAAAAGAAAAAACAACTTCAGACTTCAGGCAACTTACAGGCTTTGAACATTACTCTTTAAAATATATGTTAAGTGTTGGGTGTTTATTTGAAGAATTAATTTACATTTTTAAATTAATTTTACATTTTTACATTTTCAAACTCATCTCCCTATGATCGCTCATCTTTTCAATTTGTGTTCTGTGGTACTACAGAAATCATATCACTACATACAATAAATTTCACCTTGCTTATTACAGCATCGGTCATAAATGCCCATTATTCTTAGCGTAGTGTACCTCTGTCCACGAGGTACCTCTCCAACATCCTCTAAGTCTGGATCGCCCTCTCAACTAAGGACCAGGCTCTGGAAGTTTCCGGCACTAGCAGCCCCCGCCTCAAATATGTCATCTGCTCCCTTCCCTACTCTTTGCATTTCTTCTCCACCTCAGGAACAGACTTAAGGACTGTATTTTATGAGGTTTGGTTTCCATTAGTTCAAAATAATTTCTCTTGGAAAATTGGTAGTTTTGGCAACCATGGGCTTGTACATGGCAGCAACCACCTTCCAGGGGGCAGCTGTGCCTCGATGCTGCTGCTCCCCAAGATCCTGGCCAGCTACCGTGTTGTCCCCAACACTGAGGTTGTCTCCTGTGTACCGTCAGGTCTGTGCTATTGTTTTCCTTCCACATGGATCACTTCATGCCTTTGGTACCTGCATGTCAACTTGCAGCCTCTGGTCTATTGCTTATGTCTAAGTAGATCATCAAGGAACAAGAGCTGATTGACACAAATGAAACATTTTACCAGCATCAGTGGCATGCGGTGGGGGAAGAGGCGGGGCGGGGTAGGCTGGAGTGGGGTCGATGTTGGCTTGTCGCCGGGAGAAGGGCTGTTGGGCGTAGAGGTGTTTTGTTCAAGAGTATCTGAACTGAGTGGTGTCATTCTCCCTATGGAGACCAGAGATTTGTCCAGAGTAATAGCTGGTGCAGTAATTCGTCTCTTTACTCTCTGTTTCTTCACATGGTTTCAAATAAAAGCCATATTTTGAATAATATTGTTAACCTTTATCTTTCTGTCTTTGGATTCGCAGCTGTATTTGGTTAGTTGGACTGTAAACATGACCTTTTTATTGTTGTAAAACACATATCCTATAAAATGTACTGTTTTAACCGTTATTAAGTGGGCAGTTCAGTGGCATGAGATACATTCACAGTTGTGCCACTATCACCAGTAGCGATTTCCAGGATTTTTGTATCCTTCAAACTGAAACTCTTAACCATTAATCAGGAATCCATTTCTACTCCCACCTCAGCCCCTGGTAACCGACATTCTACTTTTGTCTCTATAAAACTGACTAATCTAGGCATCGCATATGTGTGATGAGTGGAATTAGACAATGTTTGTCCTGGTTTATCTCACTTAGCGTAATGTTTTCAGGGTTCATCCATGTTATAGCACGCATCAGAATTTCATTCCTTTTTTTTTAACATCAAACATGGAGTATATTAATATTTATTTTACATGTAGCCACTAAAGGAATAAGCCTGTTTTGAACCATTGTAGGTTATATATATATGTGTGTGTGTGTGTGTGTGTATAGTTATATATAAATATATATTATATTGTAAAACTTATAAAATTATATGCTTATATTACTTGTAAAATTATATGCTTATATAACTTATAAAACTTATAAAATTATATGCTTATATAACTTTTTAAAAGATTTTATTTATTTGAAAGAGAGCATGAGAGGTGGGAAGGGGCAGAGGGAGAAGGAGAAGCAAACTCCCTGCTGAGCAGGGAGCCTGACATGGGGCTCGAACCCAGGGCCCTGGGATTATGACCTGAGCCAAAGGCAGACTCTTAACTGACTGAGCCACCCAGGCGCCCTGCTTATATAATTTTAATAACAGGTATGCTATAAATTAATTGCTTTGGGTACCATATTGGCTGATTTTTTTCTCCTTTTTAAAATTGTGCATAGTACACATAACATACAATTTACCATCTTAACCATTTTTAAATATATGGCTCAATGATATTAAATACACTTGTACTGTTGTGCAAGTATTACCCCCATCTGTCTCCAGACTTCTTTTTATTTTGCACAACTGAAACTCTGTACCTATTAAATAATTGCCCTCCACTCTCTCTTTCCCCCAGACCCTGGCAATCACCGTTCTGCTCTCTGTCTCTATGATTTTGAGTACTCTATGTACCACATATGAGTGGAATCATAGAGTATTTGTACTTTTGTGACTGGCTCATTTTGCTTAGGGTGTCCTTAAGATTCATCCACATTGGGATGCCTGGGTGACTGAGTTGGTTAAGTGTGTGCCTTCAGCTCAGGTCATGATCCCAAGATCCTGGGATCAAGTCCCACATCCAGCTTCTTGTTCAGCAGGAGCCTGTTCTCCCTCTGCCTCCCACTCCCGCTGCTTGTGTGCTGTCTCTCTCTCTCTTTTTTTCTCTCTCTGACAAATAAATAGATAAATAAAATCTTAAAAAAAAAGACTCATCCATGTTATTCCATGTATCAGAATTTCCTTCCTTTTTAAGGGTAAATAATAATTCCATTGTATGTAGGTAATACATTTTACTTATTTATTTATCTGTTGATGGATACTTGGCTTGTTTCTACCTTTTGGCTATTGTGAATAATGCTCTATGAACTTGGATGTACAATAAGTCCTTGCTTTTAATTCTTTTGGGGATTTACTTATACATGACTTTTTAATCAGATATGTTATTCATCTTCAAAAGCTTTTGTCCCAACATATATTTCTGGTGAAATCTGTATGCATATAGCATTCTTTCATTATTTTTACTACTGGGAGGAGATTGATAGCTCTTGTCTTTGAAATATGCACAGAAGTCCAGTGCTAGAAGCTTCCATCTGAAATCATTGGTTCCTATCACATAAGAATTCCACCAGAGCTCTGATCTTTAAAGCTGTGCTGGGATGTTTAAATCATGTTTCTTTAGAACTTCCAACATTTTTAGCTTTTCTTTGAGTTTTTCTGTGGTAGACATGCTTTAGGTGAAGCTCCTTTATTTATGCATTGCTGTTTGAACTGCAATTTCTAAATTGAGTCATCTAAATGGAGGACATAGAAATGTTCAGTTGGTTTTATTTTGGTTGGTATATTGAAATGGAGGATTCTTACTCTGTGATGAATCTGAGTTTCTATGCTGCGTGCTCTTAGGTGTTATAGATTGGCTGATTCACAACCTTCACCTCTTTGGGACACACCAGCTGTCATTGTAGAGGAGCACAGCCTGCCTGGGAGATGGGAGGATCTGGGAGCAGGACTAGTTCAACTAATCAGGACGCTAAGCTGGTCGGACGTTCTACCTGTAATACATATGAATCTTTGGACTGTATAAATAAGGCTCTCTACCTGTTAAATTTGATTGCTTACCATTACCATGTATATGGCAAACTGGTTATTACATTTGTAGCTCTCTTTTTGAAGTTATATTTTGCTTTTTTTTTAACTTTTCATTTATTTATTTATGTTCAGTTAGCCAACATATAGTACGTCATTTGGGATATAGTGTTCAATGATTCATTACTTGCATGTAACACCCAGTGCTCATCACAACGCTAAAGTTTTCTTTTATTCTGAGCCTGGGCACTAGCAGCACTTCTATTTTGGGAGATCTTTCCCTTTAACTATGAGATGCCAGTCTTCATTGCTTATCTTTAATTTTAATGTGGTATCTGGGCAAAGTTTTTACATATTTACTTATTTATTTCTTTGACTTATTTTTCAAAAAGTATTACATCTATTTAGTTAGAAAACACATGGAAAGGATGCACAGTGAAATATTTTCTCCCATGAGACAGCCACTGATGCTAGATTTTGTGTGTTTTAGAGATACTTGCTGTATTGCTTTTTTTGTCAAGTACAGCATATGTACAGAATAGTGTGAAAGGATATAAGGAAAGTATGAAGAAGCATAATAAAAACAAGCACTCAGGAAAAAGTTACTGCTGGGCCTTCGAAGCTGTCCACGCGTGTCTCCCTCATGGACATCTCTTCTCTTAGTTAAGAAGTAACCACTATTCTGACTGCTGTGAGAACCATTCTCTGTATCCACCAAGGATGCAGGGACACTGAATTAAACTGTCCTTGTTATAGACAGTATCAAAATATAGAGACACGGTCTTTTTAGCACTGATGAATTGTTCATTGTATTTTTTAACAACATTGCAGATGCTTTTCCATGTGATCATAGAGCTGAGACTTTGCTTCTCCCTTAGGTAGGACATGACTTGGATATTTGAAAGACATTTCCACTTATAAGAGCCATTTAAAACATAATACATTCATTTTATTTTAGGCATGTGGCACACCTGCTAAGGCAGAATGGTGATTCGGATAATGGAAGACAATTAAAAAATTTTAGAGCATTCAGAAAGGGTGTTCTGATTGGAAAGAGCTGCATTTATATATTTTGGAGAGGATTAACATTCAAAAGGAGAGCCCAGCCTTGTTAATTTTCATGATATGCAGGGTGCTTGATACATGGCAGGTTATTACTAAATGTTTATTGAATAGGACTGAATTAAACTCTGTCACATGGATACTTAAGTCATTCTGCACACCATTCATATTTCGTGCTCTGGGTGGGAGCTTGGAGATTGGCTAGAGTTCAGTGCTTATCAACCTGACTATATGTCCTGTGCCCCAGTTGTTGCCCCTCTTTGTCCTTCACTCACAGTAAGTGTCCTAAGAAGACTTCAGGTTTCTTTTGGTCTGTGTGAGGCAAGAAAGAAGAAAAGAAGATTTATTTATTTTCATTTGGTTATTTTGGTTTTGGTTTCTCTCTCTTCATTTTCGTCCATGTAGTTGTATTAACAGTGATGTCCCCTGACCGTGGTGGGAATGAGGCAGGGGCTGTCAGATAAGCTGCCAAGTGGAGACTCTTCTTGGTCCTTGTCTGTTGCTGAACCTCATTAACTAGCATGGCCTCCTTTGATGAGGATGGAGCCCACGTTTTTGAGGCTGCTTTATTAGAAGCAAAAACATGTGTGTGTGTGTGTGTGTGTGTGTGTGTGTGTGTGTGTGTGTGTGTAACTATTGTTTTTAAAATGTCCTGGGACTATTCCTGAGTAACATCCTATCTGGAATTCACTCATTTCGCCTGGCAAACTCCAGCTCTGCAGATGCTTGGATGTCGTACCGTAAACTTGTATTCCAAATGTTGGAGCAAAGAAAAGAAGCTTGTAAAGAATCATTCCTTAAATTCCAGAAACAGTTGGGTAGTTTGTAGGGATGAATAATTAAGGAAAAAAAGATTTTGTGATGGAAAGGAGGAGCAGGCAGAACACAGAATGGAGAGGTTGGGGTTGGCGTATGTATTGGAAAATCATGGTAATTTAGCAGGTAATCAAAGACATTGAGAGCATGCTTGTCAGGATTTCAAAGGAGTGTAGACTATTTTCTTTCATTTCCTTTACTCTCGATTGGTTCTCTTCCAGTTTCCCTCTCCCACTTATTGTTTGTGAGGGCTTTGGGCTCTATCTTCTTTCCTTGTATTAAGAAAACCCAAAAAACAAAAAGCAAACCTTTGTTTTGTCCTATTTTAAATGATATTCCAGTTGGCATTGGAGAGATAACAATGTCTTCTGTTTCACTGTGGCATACTACTGCTCTGAAAAGAAAGGGAAAAAAGGAAAAAGAAAAAGAATTTAGAAGAAATAGAAGCTAAATTTTCCATAGTGAAGTAATCCTGAACTTTTCTAAGTAATTCTAGAGGATTGACATTCAGATGTTAAGGACAAAGTCAGACTCTTAGGCTTCTGAGGGACTTGAGGAGGCCCCAGGGTACATCAAAATGTAACAAAATTTATTAGAACATGTATCTCCATAAGCTCTCTGAGTTCCCTGGGGATCCTCCAGGCTTTCAGAGTATCTTGAGAGACAGGGTTGTAGTGAAGAAACAATTTCCTCTTAATCCAGTCCTGTTTGAAAACAGCTTAAATCTTAGCTGCTCTGAAGAATATGAACATGAGTAAATTTGTTATTTATTTGTTTGTTATTCATAGTGTGCATTCTACACGACAATTTTATCCAATAGTTAAGTCTTTTCTAAGTATACTGAAACTGCAAAAGAAATCAAGATTTGAGGGACATCTGTGGCTGCAGTTACAGATTCTCAGAAAAAAGACAGCTCCCCAAATATAAGATCTAGGAAGTAATAGACCCTCGCAGGTAGACTAAACTAGTTTTTATCTTAGCTGCCTTTTCCCTTGGAAATTCCAGTAATACAAGGAGTGAGATAATGGCAAACATGGCTCCCATGTCTTCAGACCTTCAAGCGGTCTTTCTTTACAGCAGAGATATGCAGTTCTGTAAAATGTTTTTTTCAGTATTGAACCACAGAAACCCGCTTCTCTTGTGGTGGCAAATATTTAGTCTTGCATTTTTATTTTCACTCTTGCAGGAACAAATACCAGTGATTAATTTTCACAAGTGTTTGAGGTGTTCTGTAAGAATACGCATTGTTTTATATTCTAAACGTTCACCTTTTTAACATTTTTAACAATTAATACATAGTATAATTTAGCCCTTTGCCAATACTTCATTGTCTCTTTATAGTGAGGCATTTAACAGAATAAACTGGAAGTGTATATTTATTATAACTCCTTTACCTCTCAGTCAGTGTATTTCTTAAGGAGTAAAGAAACTTGAGACATAACCTGCTGCTTCTTCATTTTGGTCACAAAAATATTTTTTCCTCAGAAGTGTAGCACTGAATTGTCTATTGTTTTGTAATGAGGACATTATTGCAAAGAACACAGAATTTCTTTCAGGTAGTCACCAGAGTAATCATCAAAAAGAAAAGCAGTATCATTTAATGTGCCGTACTACATAAAGATTGTTTTGAGTTTTGTTTGAGGAATTGACTGGATATTTTCAGTGATCTGTTAGGATAGTTTTCTTTCTCTTCCCTTCAGTAGGATACATTCTTTCAAAATGATTTTATTTTATTCATTGAGAGAAATGACAAATTCTTTTTTTTTTTGTGGTTTCCTAGAAAAGATTTCATAAAAACCTGACTCTCATAATCTCAAGGGTTGTCAGTGTAGTGTCTACTGATAGGTAGAAGGTTCTGGAGTTGGATGAGCTGTGATAGGGATTCTCTCTGCCCCTCAGTGGGCTCAGCCTGGCAGCTAGATCAGGTTGCCCAAGGGAATCCCCACTGCCCAGCCAGGCAAACTGTTGGAGTGTCCAGGCTGGTGGGTGGAGACAAGGAAGACAAATAACCAGCATGAGATTTGTTGATGTGTAGTTTTTCTGACAGTTGAGAACTCAGGAACTCAGAGCCCATAAATAGGGTAAATAGGCGAGTGAACTGGGGTTTAGGAAAACCTCTAACAGCTAGGATATCAAGAAGGCTCTTGGATTGTGGAATTTGGGTATTGAAGCTCTGTGATCAGTTGGGAGCACGTCACATGACTGTCACTTTGGAACTGGCCTTTGGGGGACTCTCTTGGTCATCCTTAGTTAAGGTTGCCATGTGGGTGACTATTGGAGGACTTTACACTAATTCCCCCATAGATGCATGGCTGAGATGGTTTGGATTCTCTCTGCCCCTGGAAGTGTTCGCTCAGAAATAGGGTTTGTGAAGTTGAGATCCACAAAGACAGTTGGAAAAAGGTCTTGACTCGTGAATATTTTACTTATTTTTAGTTTTTAGTTTTAAAATTATTTTTAAAAATTCTTCTATCGAGGTATCATTGACATATAACATTATATTAGTTTCAGGTGTACAATGTAACAATGAGGTATTTGTATATATTGCAAAATGATTGCTACCATCACTCTACATAGTTACAGATTTTGTTTTTCCTGTGATGAGAACTTTTAAGATTGATTCTCTTAGCAAATTTCAAATATGCAATACATTATTATTAACCCTCGTTCCCCTGCTATACATTGCCATGACTTACTTACTTTATAACTGGAAGTTTGTATGTTTTGACTCCTTTCACCTATCTCACCCACCTCTAACCTCCTGACTCTGGAAACCACCAGTCTGTTCTCTGTATCTATGAGCTCAGTTTTTTTTTTTTTTTTTTAAATTTTGAGGGTTTCTTCTTCTTTTTTTTTTTAGATCCTACATGTAAATAAGATACAGTTTTTGTCTTTCCCTATCTGACTTATTTAACATGATAATCTCAAAGTCCATCCGTGTTATAAATAGCAAGATGTCATTCTTTACATCTGCATAGTATTGCATTGTGTATATATACCATGTTTTCTTTTTTTAATTTTTATTTTAAGATCTATTTTTTAAGAAATTTATTTATTTGTTTATAGAGCACACATGTATAAGTGGGAGGGGTCAAAAGGTAGAGGAGAGAGAATTTCAAGCAGGCTCAGTGCTAAGCATGGAGCCTGATGCAGGGCTTGGTTTCAGGACCATGAGATCATGACCTGAGCCAAAATCAAGAGTTGGACGCTTAAGTGACTGAACCACCCAGGTGCCCCTACCATGTTTTCTTTATTCATTTATCCATCAATGGCACTTAGGCTATTTCCCTTTTTTTTTTTTTTAAGGCTATTTCCATTTTTGGGTATCATGACTAATGCAATGAACACATGTATCTTTTTGATTTCATATTTTCATTTTCTTTGGATAAATAGCGAGGCATGGATTGATAGATTACATAGTATATCTATTTTTAATTTTTTTGAGGAACTCTCTTACTGTTTTCCACAGTGGCTGTGCCAATTTACATTTGCACTAACAAAACACAAAGGTTCATAAGGGTTCCTTTTCTCTGTACCCTCTTCAACACTTATTTTTTTTTTCTTTTTGATAATAGCCATTCTAATAAGTGTGAGTTGATGTTTCACTGTGGTTTTGCTTTGCATTTCCCTGATGATTCATGATGTTGGCCATCTCTGTATCTTTGGAGAAATGTCTACTCAGATCTTCTGCCCTGTTTATAAAAATGATTATTTTTTTCCCTATTGAGTACTATGAGTTCTTTATATATTTTGAATGGTAACCTTGTATTAGATTAATGACTTGCAAATGTGTTCTCCTATTCCGTAGGTTGCCTTTCATTTCACTGATAGTGTGCCGTGCAGAAGCTTTTTAGTTTGATATAGTTTCATTTGTTTATTTGTGCTCTTGTTGCCTTTGCTTGGGATAACAAATCCAAAAAAATCACTGCCAAGACCAATGTCAAGGAGATTGCTGCCTGTTTCTTCTAGGAATTTTGTGGTTTCAGGTCTTACATTCAAGTCTTTAATCTGTTCTGAGTTAATTTTTGTATATGGTGTTAAGAAGTGGGCCTCTTTTATTCTTTTGCAAGTGCCTGTCCAATTTTCCCCACACTATTGAAGAGACTGTTCTTTTGCCATTGTATATTCCTAGTGTCTCTGTCATAAATTAATTGACCATGTATGTATGGGTTTATTTCTGGGATCTCTTTTCTGCTCCATTGGTCTATGTGACTTTTTTTTTTTTTTTAATGCCAATACCATACTATTTTGATTACTTAACTTTGTAGTGCAGTTTGAAATCAGGGAGCCTAATGACTCCAGTTTTGTTCTTTCCCAAAAGTGCTTTCATGATTTTGGAATCCTCTCTAATTCCATACAAATTTTAGAATTGTTTGTGAAAGATTCTGTGAAAAATGCCATTAGAATTTTGATAAAATTTGCATTGAGTCCTTAAATTGCTTTGGGTAGTATTGTTTTTTTCATTTTTGAACAGCTTCATTGAGATGTAAGTCACATACCATGTAATTTACCCTTTGAAGTTACATAATTTAGTAGTAGTAAGTATATTCATACAGTTGTATAACCATTAACATAGTCTATTTTTAGAACATTTTTATCACTCCCAAAAGAAACCTCTTACCCCCTTGGCAGGATATCCTAATCCCCACATTTTCCCAGACCTTGTCAACCTCAAGTCTGCTTTCAGTAGATTTGCTATTCTGGATATTTCATTTAAATGGAGTCATATAGTGTAAATACCCAGTAGTGCAATTGCTGGGTCATAAGGTAGCTCTATTTTTCAATTTTCTGAGAAACCTCCATGCTCTTTACCCTAAAGATACAAACATAGTGATCCGAAGGGGTACGTGCACCCGAATGTTTATAGCAGCAATGTCCACAATAGCCAAGTTATGGAAAGACCCTAGATGTCCATCAACAGATGAATGGATAAAGAAGAGGTGGTATATATATATACAATGGAATACTATGCAGCCATCAAAAGAAATGAAATCTTGCCATTTGCAACGACATGGATGGAACTAGAG
>ML100415.1:0-70213 GCA_003697995.1 Taxidea taxus jeffersonii | reverse complement strand
TCTTCTGCCTCATTTATCCTAGCAGTAAGAGCCTCCATTTTTGATTGCACCTCATTAATAGCTTTTTTTATTTCAACTTGATTAGACTTTAGTTCTTTTATTTCTCCAGAAAGGGCTTTTATTTCTCCTGACAGGGTTTCTCTAATATCTTCCATGCCTTTTTCGAGCCCGGCTAGAACCTTGAGAATCGTCGTCCTGAATTCCAGATCTGACATATTACCAATGTCTGTATTGATTAGGTCCCTAGCCTTCGGTCCTGTCTCCTGCTCTTTTTTTTGTGGTGAGTTTTTCTGCCTTGTCATTTTGTCCAGATAAGAATCCGCTGTTCTCCTTGTTAAGTTAACTTGGTCTTGGCTGGATTTCTTTGATCTTCTGGGGGAGGGGCCTGTTGTAGTGATTCTCAGGTGTCTTTGCCCCAGGCGGAGTTGCACCGCCCTTACCAGGGGCCGGGCTAAGTAATCCTCTCAGGTTCGCTTTCGGGAGCTTTTGTTCCCTGAACGCTTTCCGTAGAGTTCCGGAGGACGGGAATGACAATGGCGGCCTCCCAATCTCCGGTTCAGAGGAGCCGAGAGCTAGGGGCCCCAGTCTTCAGTGCGCCTTCACAGAAAAGCGCTTAATCCCTCCGGTCTCCCCATATGGCATCACCTTTGCTCTCTGACCTAGGAGCAGAGACTCACCAATTTCATACTGGACTTTTGGTTGTTCAGTACCAGACACTCCACTCCTCAAACGCAGAAAGCGTCTTCCGTATTGTTACTTTTTTTATAGTAATGGGATGACTTTTGATACCATATATAGGTGTTTGCTTATAATTTGTGTATAAATTTTAGGTATCTTAGAAATAATAGTATATATATGATAGTATTTTTTTTTTACCGGTTATAAATAAATGCTTCTCTTCCATTGAGATGCAAATTCTCATGATTTGATTTGTAAGTTTATTATGTTCATAATGAGATTAATAAATTTAAACTGGATTCTTAAAGAAAATCTTCCTTTAATGATGACGATAATAAAGAAGATAGACTTCAGTGGCAGAAATATCCTTTTCCCATATTTCCAGACATGTTCATGGTCATCTTTATAGTTTACTCCAGGGCCATAATTTGAGATTATAGTGGTTTGTAGTATAGAATTTTATATATTTGGATATTCATTTGCTTCTTGGGAGTCATTTTGCAAATAACCCTTCCTTGTTCCTTTTTCTTTATTCATTCTCTCTCTCTCATACACACACACACACACACACACACACACTCACTCACACACACACCCTTTTATTCTATCTGTCACTGGTTTTGTGAAAGAACATAATTGGATTTCTACTTTGAGCTCTCTTTAAATTTGATTCCACACCATAATAGGCCAACACTGAGTTTTTGGATGATAACTGTTTTGTGATGGTATGATTGAAATGTTTCTTTATTTTGATTGTATTATCATATTCAGAATCTAAGACAGTTTTTTGGCCCTTAGGTTGTACTACTGTCCACTATCTTCTTTACTGTTTTGCATTTATTTATATTAGATGTATTAAAATTATAAAATCCTACATGTTTCTTCTGAGAAAAACATGAGTATAATGGTATATAGATATATAAAGTGAACTATCTCCTGAACTACCTTCCGAGTACCATAACTCAGACCAACCAGTTTCCTATAGACCTTCCTGAAAATTTTCGTATATATACAAGTACTTATATTCATACATTTTTTTTCTAAAAGAAATGGTGTTATTCTATATATTACATTATATTTCCACATGCTGCTCTCCCCTCCCCCCCACCTATAATTGACATTGGATAAAAATGTAACTAATTTCTGGTTTTCCATTTGCTTTGGCAGCCGGAGAGCTCTGAACTCATTTACAATTGCCAGGAGCATGGTGCTCAAATACTTGCCTACTATAGCCCCAGTTTTCTGGTTGAATTTGCTTCTTCTCTTTAAAAAAACTTTTTTTCTTGTTTTATTAGGCCTTCTTTATGTCAGCCATTTAAACAATTTTAGTGAATAGGAGAATTGAATAATTATGATTAATGGGAGAGATATATTTGACCTTATACTCCAGATGTTGTTACAGGCTACTCTGTATAATTTTAGTACTTTGGAAGGTATAATTATCAAGGTGATATTTAAGAAATTGCTTTTTCAACATAATAGTTGGTACTGAAATACTCCAAAGTGTTACTGTAGTTCACAAACTCAGGACAGCTTATTTATCTTAGGAGAACACTATGGGGGGAAAAAAACTAATGATTTTCCATTTGCAACATTTGAACAATTTTGAAGTACAGGGTAATTTTTTTTAAAGGCATTGAGCATTTCATCTTTAAGATAAGCTCTTGTGAGTCTGTCATCATCCTTCTTGATGTAATTACACTGTTTTTATTCTTTGGCACTGTATTTATTTATTTATTTTAAAAAAGATTTTATTTATTTATTTATTTGACAGACAGAGATCACAAGTAGGCAGAGAGGCAGGCAAAGAGAGAGAGGAGTTAGCAGGCTCCCTGCTGAGCAGAGAGCCCGATGTAGGGCTCGATCCCAGGACCCTGGGATCATGACCCGAGCTGAAGGCAGAGGCTTTAACCCACTGAGCCACCCAGGTGCCCCTTTGGCACTGTATTTAAATAGAAAATATATTTCAGGGTTTTTGTTGGTGGTGGTGGTCTCTCAGTCTGCAGTATTTTATTTTGCATGTAGTAAATATTGATTTTATTACCCTTGGGACTGCTTATCTCTAAACACTAGGTACTTCCCTTAAACATGGATTCACAGATGGTAAATCACTAGAAGTTTTGTTCAACAGTGAAACAAGTCACTTAGCACAGGCCTATCACTGTTTAGCATTGTTTGTACAATTTCTTAGTAAGTATCCATTTGTTTAGCAAGGAGATTAGGTCTAGGACATATCTGCTTGGAAAATTAGGTTAAAATTGATTTTCAATTCATCAGAGTAATTAATTAGTGCTCTCGATTACCAGGTATTTAAAAAGTAACTTTGGAAGATGTGTGTGTTGTTAGTCTTGTCTGTCTGTCTTTCTTTTTCTTTCTTTCTTTATTTCTGGATGATAGGATGCTCATGCATTAAACTATGGCTCTTGGTTGTGATCGTTTCGGAGCATAATGAGGTGAATTGGCTAATCTGTCATTATCAAGTAACTTTCGTGCTAGGATTCCAGTATTTAACTAAAAGAGCTAGAACTATAATTGCTGTTTTTAGATTCTTGCAGTTGTTAGTCGTTAACTCAGCCAACTTTATTTTTTAGTCATTTCTCAGTGGGTCATGATAAGCTTTCTGTACCACTCATTAAGTCATCATTTGTTTCACAAACTTGCTGAAACGGTTTATACTCAAAATGTCTTGACATCAGTCACTTCCCATTTGCCCTTAATATAATGCAGTCTAGCTTTTGCTTCAGCTGTAAGTTGTGATTGCCAAGATCATTGATGACTTTACTGCTTTACCTCTTCCTAGGTTTCTCTTGACTTTATCTTTCCTTTTTTAAAAAAATTCTTAAAAAAACCATTTATTTATGTATTTTAGAGAGAGAGAGAGAGCGAGCAAGCGCACAAGTGGGAAGGGCGGAAGAAGAGGGAGAGAGAATCCCGAGCAGACTCTGTGCTGAGCATGGAGCCTGATGCAGGGATCAATCTCAGGACTCCAAGATCACAACCTGAGCCAAAACCAAGTCAGAAGTTTAACCAACTATGCCACCTGGGCACCCCCTGGTGTTATCTTTCTGTACCATTTTACATTGACAGTACTGTCCTTCATGTGTTCTCATCCTCTGGTGTATCATGTACTCTTAAAAAAATTTTTTTTGTTGAGGGAGAGTGAACACAGAGGGGGAGGGAAAAGCAAACCCCCCACTGATCAGGGAGCTGACTCAGGTCTGATCCCAGGACCCTGAGATCATGACATGAGCCAAAGGCAGACACTTAACTAACTGAGCCACCCAGGCACCCCACATGTACTCTTTAATTTTAATAGTTGGCTATTCCTTCCTTTTATTCTTTGTTGGCTTTCTTTCCTTTGTTCAGTACTTAAGTAGTTTTCCAGAGTCCTATCCTCAAACCTCTTTTGTTTTCATTTGATGCTTTCCTCCCTGGCTTCTGTAACTTCAGTATTTGCTTGTAACTGTCAAGTCAAGTTGGTGATTTCAGAGACCCATTAAAATTCAGATCCATTTCTCTTACTGTAGTGCTTTGTTTGGTTAATCTTGCCTAGTGCCCAAGCCAGAAATTTAGGTCCCATTCTTAAATACCTGCCATCACTCCCCTTTTCCAGTCAATCAGATACTAAGTCCTATTGATTCTTAGTTATTTTTTCTTATCTTACTGCTTTTACTGTCAGTATTTCTTGAATCATGAAGCCATCGTAAATAGGCATTGTATTAGGATTGTTTGCAAGATGCTGCTATAGGAGCTTCTATGTGGAAGGAGAGAGGTATACTTAATCAGGTTTTGAGATGTCAGAGCAGGCTTTCTAGAGGTGGTCATCTGCAAAGAGTTCCAAAGAATGTGTTGCCATTATTCTGGCCAGAGGGCCATAGACATTATCAGCAGGAGGAGAGAGCAGCTATTTTCAGGAAAGGCTCCAGCATGTGTCAGAGACCATTACGATAAAAAAATAAAACTATACAATCTAGCACCAAAAAGAAATTGGGGAAAATGGCTTGGCGGAAGAAAGTATTTTAGGGCAAAAAAGCTGAACAAAATAAAACAGAGGAAACTGAGGGAGTCATGACAATTACATTTAAATAGGGGAAGGATTATCTTTTTAAACTGTGAATTTTTGCCCTATCATATAAGCAGAAGGGGGGAAAATAAGACATATAGAAGCCCCTTTTTTCTGCTTTAATATAAAAAAGTAATTTTGGATCCTGATACTTTGAAAAACAGTTCTCCATTGTGTCAGCATTCACATAAAAATTGGAAAATACTTATCAATTATATTATAGATGGAATCATTATATTGACTATTATAATGATCATATTAACAATAATATAATGATATTGAATCATTAGACTAACTGAAATATTGTCCATAGGTGGACTCTAGAGGACCTTTAAAGTCTATCCCAAACATAGTATGTTGAGAGTATCTTTTAAAATAATACTAAAGAAACTCAGGAAGTTTATGGTTTATTAAGCATGAAAATATTTGCAAGAATATACTCCTGAGGAGACAAAATTTAAACTCTCTTTTGTATCTGTTTTCATAGCAGTTATCATAAGTATAATTTAGAAATTCTTTCTCTACTAAGATTATTAGTTTATAATTTCTTGAGAAATTGCCAGGAGAAAAATGTCTTATTTAGTTTTTATATTCCTTAAAGGGCATCTTGCAATATACAAATTTGAGTCAGGGTGATATATAATCATGAGTACAGTTTATATTTATTTGTTCAAAGCTCTGGTCTCATGAAAATTGCTATATAAATACATATTTTTAACAACTGTTGTTATTAGGGGCTTGTATGAAAGTCTGCCAACGTGGTCCCTATATTTATATCATAGATCAAAATGTTTTGAAAAGAGCTGCTTCTCAACTGTGATCTTTGTTGTTTTGAAATTCAAAATGTACTGGAGTTACTGTCATTTAATGCAGTTGAAATCGTTTCTATTGCCAGGCTTTTTTCCTCTTTATTTAAAAAGACTAGAAGTTCTTGGACAAAGATATCTATTTCAGACTAATAAGTAAATAAAATGAAATAGGAGGACCTTTTTTCCCCTGGAACTGAGGAAGAAATAAAAGCTCTGCTCTTAAATATCAGTATTTTAGTGATCCTAACCCACTGTCACCAATGATAGTAACCCATTATGGAAATTATTCCTTGGCCCTAAGATAATTACAGATTCTGGATACCATGCTTATATTAAGTGAACTAACAAAATGCTAATATTAGAGTGTTTGTCTTATGCTTTTAATCAGTTCAATTGAGCACAACTCAGTTATTAAAGAAAAAACACTGAAGATTTGAATAATATTTCCATGAATAAGGTAATTAATTTGTGATTGGTTGATTTTATGCTTTAGGTTCACAGAAATCTTATTGCTCAGGAATCTTGACACAGGCAATGCAGGTGTTTACATGAATATAAAATTAGCAACTATATTTAGCTCTAATAAAATCTAGTATGTTATGTAAAACTTGTTTGTCTTTGGAACTTATTCCAAGTTAATGAGACCTCAAACAAGGCACAGAGTGTAGTCCCTTTCTGAAAAGACGATGATATTTTCTTAATTACTATGTGTGGGTTAGCCAGTTTTGACTCAGTTAAAAAGTTACTAAAGTGTGGTCTGAACTTTTTCATATTATGGCTGATGTTTCTTTAAATTTATACTACTTGTACAAATACCCTGCAGTATGAGCTGGGAAATTTTACAGATGTGGATTTAATCTGTGGTGCTGTCCATGGAGTTTGTACATTTTGTTTGAAAGCTTCCTTCTCTTTTTTTAGTTGCCCTGGTCATATTTAGATCCTCCTTCCAGTCATTTCTCTGTAACTTTCTGCTAATCTGACATCCTTTTCTTTTCTGGGGGATCTTTTGCTTTCCTAACCCTAATGCCAAGAGGCAGAATTTGTCTAGCTTGAGGGATTGGAGAGCAATGTTTCTTAGTTTCTGAGTTTTCTGTTTGCTTTCTTCCCTTTCAGACAGGCTGCCCTGCTTATGGTTCAGTTCCAGGTGTTTCGTGCACTAGGGACAGAAGGTCCATTTAGAGAGAAAATGTCACACATCTGCCCACCTCCTCTGTCTTCTCAGAGAACTCTATAACTTCCTTTTCTCTTCTTAACGGGAAATGCTTTCTTTGTTTCAGAAAAAATAAAACCAACAAACACAGTGATACACTCTGCCCAGCCCAGGAAGAAAGAGATGTTTTTCCAATAGGGCACTTGTTTGATTCTGATTATTAGAATTAGGGGAATAAATATTGGTATGATTTTATTATATAGGTTTCCCTGAATAGAGTATACTTATGTAGATTATGTGCAATGTATTAGGGGATATGCTTCTTTTTTTTTTTTTTTTTAAGATTATTTATTTATTTGACAGAGAGAGAGGGGGAAGCAGGCTCCCTGCCAAGCAGAGAGCCTGATGCGGGACTCGATCCCAGGACCCTGAGATCATGACCTGAGCCGAAGGCAGAGGCTTAGCCCACTGAGCCACCCAGGCGCCCGGGGGGGGGCCGGCAGGGATATGCTTCTTAAATAGATGTTCTATAACCAGGAAAATTTTGACCCTGAGCCTGATTTAATACTTTGTTTGTTTTTTGCTCCTTCTGGGTTTAAATAGACAAACTTTGAATTTTCCCAGTGGAGTCTGTCAGAACCCACAGCACTCTGTTTCATGCCCCCTATCATTCAACATAATGATATAGCTATAGGGAAAATATTAGTAGATTGTCCTGGAAAATTTATCAATGCCTGGAGCAGAAGTATGAGACAAAGTTAAAGGTCCGGTGTCACCAAGGGCTCTTGTCTCCATCAGAGAATGATGGAGTCTGGAGCATAAAGCACATGAGTGATCACCAGTTCAGAGTTAGAGTGGGTTTCATGGAAGAAGCAGAGATAAGGATTTATTTATTCATTTTAATTAATTAATTAATTAATATTTTAAGAGATTAGGATTTAAAGATGGAAGTATAAATTTTGATTTATCAGAGGGGATTAGGAGATAATGTATTTTGAGGGAACTACAGATACCCAAAATCTGGGTTAAAGTTCAAAATATTGCATGTTGGAGAGATAGGAAAGGAGTTTAACTTTGCTTAGTGAGAGAGTAGGTTGGATTGGATAGTTTTTATGGAAATAGGTGGTTTTTGCTTATTTTTAAAATTTTATTTATTTATTTATTTGACAGAGAGATCACAAGTAGTCAGAGAGGCAGGCAGAGAGAGAGGGGGAAGCAGGCTCCCCACTGAGCAGAGAGCCCCATGCCAGGCTTGATTCCAGGACCCTGGGATCATGACCTGAGCTGAAGGCAAAGGCTTTAACCCACTGAGCCACCCAGGCACCTCAGGTTTTTGCTTATTTTGTAAGTAATTGGGTTTTGTTGAAATTTTGTGTTGATTTTGCTGAGGTGGTTGTGTGCCTGGATCAAAAATGCTATTGTATGTGTTTCTAGACACATGCACTCATGCTTTCTAAAATTATGTTTTGCCTGTACAGTTGAGTCCGTGATACGTATGGCTTACTGTATTTATCATTTTGTTAATTATTTTTATCATCTTCCTAAAAAGAGCAAGATCACTGGGGTAGTTTTCTTCATAATACTGTGTCACGTGTGACTTTATATTTACATCGGCAAAGGAGGGATACATGTAAATAGGCGCATGGCCGCACGGTTGCTAAAAGAAAATCCATGCACAAGAAAAGCAAAACCTTATGGAACTATGCACAAACCTCTAAAGTTTTTAAGTAAGTATTCCTAATCTTCCTCCTTGTCAAATGACAAAACTAAAACAGTTTAGTAAGGAGTTTGATGTCCTTTATTCAGGGGAACACAATCCATGGGCTGGAGGAGTATAGTGCCTCCTGCAGATGGAGCCCTGTTCGGGGGGAGTTGGGGGGAAGACAGAGTTTTATAGAGCCTTAGGAAAGGCAAGGTGGAAATAGGATATCTTTGGCTGTGAGGTAGGGAGATTTCCTCATGATGCTAGAAAGTCTTATTTTCTCAGGTAAGGCGAGCTGGCTAAAGCTGAGTTGGAGGATGGTGATTGGTGTATATACTAGGTGTCTTGACAGGAGGCCGTTTCCATAAAGCCGGCTGATTTCGGCTTCGATTTGTGATGTGGGCTGGGCCACAGGGCAGCCTCCATTTGGTGGGTCCCAATTCATGCAAATCACCTTTATCATCCTTTTATGCCATTTTAAGTGAACTCTAAAATTAGTACTGAAACAATTTGTCTGACTGGTTGAAACGGCTGATAGCTATATGTCGCTTTGGATCCAAAGAGCCAAAATAGAGAGTTTCATAGAGGTACAATCATTTTCTAATGGAATCAGGCTTTAGGCATAAAATACCAGGGTATTCAAAATTAATGATCTCTCATCTCAGTGAGGGAGCATTTAAGAAAATATTTTATAACATGTGATATTAGTTTTAAAAACTGTTAATATCCTAATAATAATCCAAGGAGTTTTAGAAATGAGGAGAAAATTATGAGAGCAAGGTCTATGTTTAATTACAAATTTGGCTATGTAGTAGTCATACATTTATTTTTAGAGGCCTAATTTATATTTTTTCCCCAGCAGGTTTTTTATTTTTAGTTATATTTTTTCCACAATGCTTAAAAAAAAAAATGATGATTTTATAATTCTTAGTTTATCAGAGAAACTAACTTTATCTTAATTTCAGTATATAGTGCTAATGAATTTAAATCTTGTTGGCATAGAATTAGCTAAAGGCTAAAGGAAATTTTTTTTTTAAAGATTGTATTTATTATTTGGCAGAGAGAGAGAGCATAGGTAGGCAGGGTGGAAGGCAGAGGGAGAGGGAGAAGCAGGCTCTCCACTGACCAGGGAGTCCAATGTGGGTCTCGATCCCAGGACCTGAGCTGAAGGCAGCTGCTTAACTGCGTCACCCTGGCACCCCAAGACCTGGAAATTTGTCCATGCCAGTTATATCGACTTCTTCTCATGTAATTTTTTTTTTCCTGAGGATACTGTAGTTTAAAGAATTATATATGTCTGTCCTAATGACTATGCATAATTTTTAATGTAATAAAATTATAGTCTTCCTTTTTAAAAATAGTCATAGAACTTAGATCCTGTGTAGTTATAGAGCATTTTGTTTTGAAAATGTATTTAAATTTAATGGCTTCAGAGACAACTTATGTATTCCTCTTGTGCTTTGCTCCTAATTCAACATGGAAAGAAGGGAGGAGACCCAAGAATTTAAAAAATGATGGAAACGTGATCCACATAGTATAGTGGAGCTTGCAGTATGAAAGGTAGTTGATACAAGTCACCAAGGTAATTCAAGCTTAGCTCTTCGATTAGTAACAGGGAATAGAATCTTCAGGGTTAGAGGAAAAGCATGAGTCTGAAAAAAAATAAAATGAGTCAGAGAAAGCAGACTTCATGTTGGTCATCAAGAAACCTGGGCAGAATGGAGGGGCTGGGGCGGTTTAACAGTAGCAGGAAAAAAGGTTTGGGAGACTTGCAGAAAGCTGTGTTGGTGATGTAGTGTTTAGAGCTACTCAGAGTATGGTTCTGACTGGCAGAAAGTGCAAGATGTCCCAGGTGGCACTGACTCCTAGTGAACGGATGGGTGGGGAGAGGAAGCACGTCTTTAAAAAAATTTATGTCAAAATGGTGTTCAGTGGTCCATCGCATTGAATCAACACACCTCTATTGAAAACTTATTATTTAGCACGCACTGTGGTGGCACATTTCTCTTATTCTTTGAACTTGAAAACCTTTTCTTGTTGATCTTTGCTATGGGTCGCTGAGCAGGTTCTGTTTTACCTGATTAAATAAATGGTAACAAGACTTAGGTTGACTTCTTCTGTTTTCCCGCACTTACTTAATTGTTCACTTTGTCAGACTTCCACCCCTTCCACAAGATTAAGGGAATTAGTGGTTACAGTGTCAGGTAATTCTATTCCGTCTGAAAAGTTATTGAGGCATACATTTCCCTGCCTTTTTAACCTTTGTTTATTTGTTAGAAACATTATCCCTTAGGCGAATGATGAATCAATATTTCTTTTGCCTGAAGTCCGGTAAAATCAAAGCCTTGTTTAATTTAAAATGTTATAAATCATATTCATGTTAATATTCTTTCCTTAACGTTTAATTGGAGATTTTTTCTCAATTAGCTCACCAAAATGTTACAAGGTTCCTCTGTGGCTGTCTGCTATTTGAACAGAGAGGCAACTAATTAGAAAATAGAATAGCATGATTGTCATTCCTGCATTTTTTATGGGTTGTTTTTAAAAAGGGATTTTTTTTTTTTAAGGAAGCTGTACCAAAAATATATTAGTAAATATTAGACCCATACTCTTCCTTAAGGCACTTTTTCCCTCATTATCCAGATACTCCTTTATTCTCTATCATAATACCAATCAAGAAATGGAATGTTTTCCCAAGTTAAGAAAACCTCTCATGCATAAAAAGTCAAACTGCTAAAGCAAATATATCAGGGGAAGGCTTTTAATTTGACAAAAAATCTGCACGACACAAAAGAATTTCTTGAAGATTACTTTAAATATACAGGTCCTTAGAGTGCTGAGCATTGAATCAAAGAAGGTTCTAAATTTTAAACGTGTTCTTTTATGGGCACACCTGTTACTTATATTCCTATGTAAATGGTAACTATTTATATGTGTGTCCCAAGGTGGTGGGCAAATGCAAACTGGCTTGTGACTTACTCATGTTTGGTAATGTTGGAGAAAGATCAAGATGGCTTGATCTACTCTTTATCCAGCCAGCCTCTCATCCTCTCTCCATCCCAGGCCCAGAGGAGAGATGGGAGGGGAAGCAAAAATCTCATTCTAAGAAGCTCACTCCATAGAAAAAAGGAAACATTATGGGATTTTCTTTCTCCTATTAGAATTTTTCTCTCTCCTATTCTAGTTCTTGATACCTTTAGAACTGATCAAATGATCAGTTATTTGTTACTCAAGCAAGCTGGCGTGTTTAATTGGATCCTTAAAGCCCACAGGTTTTATAGCAGTCATTTCTGTGAATTGTGACTCTACTCACCCTTGTTCTTCATAAAATCAGGGAGTGGTTTTCCAGGCATTTCACGGAGAACAGAATGTGAGCTCCTTCAAAGTAATATTTTTATGGCACCTAGTACTTGAACCATATAATAGATGCCCAAATAAAAGATGGCATATATTGCAATTGTTAGACTTTCTGAGGGACTTTATTGTTTAAATACCTGTTAAGAATGTAATCTTATTTATGGTAATATTATTACTATTGATTCAACAATCTTAAATGAACGCTTACCATATGACAAAGACTATGCTAATTATTTTACTTCTAGTATTTCACTTAGTCTCAACACAAATCTATGCAATACAAGGTATTATTAAAATGGTCACTTTATATATAAATAAGTGGATTAAAGACCGATTAGACTCTTGCCCAGGGTTAATGGGTTGACTCAGAACTTCCCACATTATCACTGACTCATCTCTGTCACTGGCTCTTCCACTGTCCCCTCAGTAATAGAATATTTAAAAACTACAGTCTTTCATTCATTCCCGTTATAGTGAAGATACCCCCGTCATTCATTATTTTTTAGTTACAGTACACTTGTGAGCAACACAAGCTGATGATCTGTTCCTCATTTGGGTGAAAAATTAACCAAGACCAGAAGGGAGAGACCTCAGGGGAAATAGATACAATTTTGAGATAAACACTGTTTTGTTTCAATGTTAAAATTTAACTCTTAATACCTTTGCAATATTTACTCAACTGTCCGTGAAAAGATAAATCTTCTACCTCATTTCACAAGAGGGCAGCACTTTCTTTTAAAATTTAAAGAATGACTCTTAAAAAATACAGTCAAGTTAACTTGTCAAGAAGTTAAGCTTGAGTGGTTTACAGAAGAGGGACTGGAACCTCTCTTTGAAGAAATGTATGAGTAAGAAAAGTACAAAAATCTTTAAAGTAACTTGGGATCCTTTCAGCAAAGGTAAATATTAAAATAACCCCTAGAATTTTTTTATTTGAAAGTTGAATGGGATTAACTGCTTTGGTAACTTCGTAAACATATGTGTCTGCCAAGATCATGGTTTTCTCTTCAATTGTAAAATCACAATAAGGATGTAAAATTTTAATAAATTCTAATTGTTTTTATTGCTGTTAATTAACAACTGTTGAACAATGTATGTTTAGCATTCTATTGGTTATTTGGGGGACAAATAAATTCAACTCCCCCCCCTTTCTCTGAAAGAACTTACTCCCTATTGGTGTTGGAAGGAAGATAAATTGACAAAACAACCTGTAAACAAAGCAAGACTGTAAGAAATGTAGAGGATAACAATGCAGCATGATAGAGAGGAGTGTTATTAATAGGGAGTTGTTGAATTAAAGCTTTAGCACAAGGCTTTGAGCAGAGCAGGGAAAATAAATTGGACCTGTTGACTAGATGAAATTTCCATGAAAAGAAAAAAGGGAGGCTACTGTTGAAGAGAAGAGAATCCTATCAATGGAGAAAAAGTAGAGCATGTCTTGGAGAATGTAAGAAAGGCAGGCATATCCTTGAGAATATTGTGAAGAAATCATGCCTGGCATGTATAGTGAGGCCACTAGCCCTATGTGACTGTGTACATTAAAATTAAAATTAACTAAAATTAAACAATTACGATTTAGTTCCTCAGGGATGCCTGAATGGCTCAGTCTTTTAAGTGTCTACCTTCATCTTGGGTCATGAACTCAGGGTCCTGGGATCGAGCCCCACATTGGGCTCCCTGCTCAGTGGGGAGCCTGCTTCTTCTCCCTCTACTTCTCCCCCAGCTTGTGCTCTCTCTCTCTGTCAAATAAATAAAGTCTTTTTAAAAAATTTAGTTCTTCAGTCACATTAGCTACATTTCAATTATTCAGTAGCCATCCTACTCTTTTGGGCATCAAAGATAGAGAACATTTTCATCATCACAGAAAGTTCTACTAGATAGTGCTCCATTATAGTTTAGATATTTTTGGGTTGGGATATGGAGAACATTGAAGAAAGGTAAAGAGCTGATATGGTAGTATCAAAAACTTTTGGGTTTTAAGCTGAAAGCAGAGAATGAGCTTTTTATTTATTAATGTTGCATGCTTTCTATGGACCAAACACAGTTTGCCAGATATAAGGATATTGTATACTTGTTCTAAAAAAGTCATAGTTAATCACATGATCTCCCTGATAGGAGGAAGTGGAGTTACAACCGGGGTGGGGGTTAAGGTGGTAGGAAAAGAAAAAATGAAACAAGATGGGATCGGGAGGGAGACAAACCAAAAGAGACTCTTAATGTCATAAAACAAACTGAGGGGGGTGGGGGGGAAGAGGGGTTGGGAGAGGGTGGTGGGGTTATATGTTTAAATAAAAAAAGCTTAAATAAAAAATAATAATAATAAAAAAGTCATAGTTAATTTACATTTGAAATTAGCTATTATTGTACTAGTTTTATAGATGAAACAATAGAGGGGGAGATAAAATATGTGGCTTTTTGATTAGTTTTTGAAGAGAATTTAGTTTGGTTTGTCATGCTAATTGGAAACAAGAGAATTTGAGGAGAGAGCTTCAAGAAGTGTAGCTTCAATCAATTCTGTTAGGAGGTGAGTGATGGAACTGTAGCAAGATGTATCAAACAATACAAAGACATTTTGATATTTAAATAGTTGGTCACTGAAGTATGTTGGTTATTCCAAGTTGTGTGAAGTCTCACCATTTTATGAGCTTAATATACAGGTATATTCATATCCAGTGACTATTTTTTGGTTGTCTACTATGTGTCAGGGACTGTTGTAATCTCTGGGGGTGCATCAGTGAGCAAAATGGGAGGAGTATTGTTATTTCAGGAACTACTTCACTAATGTGATGGATATTTTATTACTTAATATTGCTTTTTAATAATTAGGATCAGTGATGAACTTTTTTATAATAGGTATATTTGTTTTTAAAATTGTACTAATAATAGCCAGTATTAACACTTTACAAGTTATGAACATTTTGGTAAAAATATATAGGAATATTAAGAGAACATACACATGCTTCTCAAAATAATCTATTATAATAATATAGTTTCCAGAGTTTTTATTAATTTAGGGGTAATATATGAAAACACTCCTGCTAATGCATAGAATTGTATTAAAGTCTCAGTTGTGCTATAATTAAAATTATCCAACTGTCAATGAATTTTTGTTGAAACTAATGACCAATCAACTATATGGTACTGGTGAACATCTTTCTTGATGAGAGTATTTGAGTGTTTGCTGAAGTGTGAGAGGTTCTTTTACAAAGAAAAATCAAAGTCTAGACAAGGGTTTGAGTGTCTTTTTCTGGGTCAAGCAGCTGGACAAGTGTTATTACAGATCAAATCACAACCCAGGTCTCTTAACTGTGAGTGTTGTTATTTCTTATTTATGCCGTGAAAGATATAATATATTAGGGCTGGGATGTAATAATATAAATAAGTTAGTTCATATGTATCATTATTGCTTTCTCACATTATTAAGATGGTTCTCTATTGCTTTTCAGAGTATTCTAGTAGTAGTAGGATCTGATTCATAATTTCTAATGAGAAAGTTATGTTCTAATGATACAAGTTCTTGTTATTCTGAGCCATAATCATTTCTATAAGAATATGTAGTATTGACTGAAAGGTAGTTAAGAGGCATTTAAAAAAATATGCTATAGCTAATCAGAGCAACCAATGGCTCTGGGACTGGGAATAAAGATGGGTGGGATGAGTCAAAGAATATAGAAATTCCTCAATATCTTGTAGCAACATTTAGATTGCATTTAAATTTTCTAAATTTGTTTCATATTTTCCAGTGTTGTGCTGTCTTTGTAGCATGCATCATGTTTTGAATCTACTAATTAATGGCAGGCTTTTAACCTATGAGTGTGTAGTTGGTTTTTGCACATTGCCAACTCATTCTAGTGATCGATAAGTCTAGTCATCAAGATATGTTATAGGTTTGGTAAAAGAGGAATTATAATTGAAAAATGAAATCAGTTTTATTATGTGGCTCTCATCAATTATAAGGGTATTTCTGAAGTGATATTTTTTTTTAAGCTTTATTTAAACATATAATGTAACCCCACCACCCTCTCCCAACCCCTCTCCCACCCACCCCCCTCAGTTTGTTTTATGACATTAAGAGTCTCTTTTGGTTTGTCTCCCTCCCGATCCCATCTTGTTTCATTTTTACTTTTCCTACCACCTTAACTCCCGCCCCCGTTGCATCTCCACTTCCTCAAAAATATTTGTGCACTAGCAACATCACTTGAATATTTGTTCAGCCTCCCAAGCTTATAATTTTGCTGCCCGTACCTGTCCTAGAAGCATAAATACTAGTTCAGTATTGTGCTTTTAAAGTCTCTATTACATTGTATTCATCCCATATTTTTATATTAAGGTTAAAACACCTGCCAGATCAAATTCTGGATTTGTTGGTTTAAATTCAATTAATTAACGTAGTATATCATTAGTTTCAGAGGTAAAGTTCAGAGATTCATCAGCTGCATATAACACCCAGTGCTCATTACATCACATGCAAATTCTGGATTTAAATTGTGCTTTAAATTCCTGGGTTTGGCAAAGTTAAAGTAGAACTAGAGATTATAAACCTCTCTCTGTTACTAGATATGGTCCTAAAGAAAAATGTGTCTGAACTCAGTGTCAGATGTCTGCTTTAGCTGTAGTGGTACATCTCCCTTTGTTGGAGCAACCTTCACAACATGTGAAGCATACTTCTCCAGACGTGAAAAGCAGGGCTGCCTTCCTATTATTTTCTCTCTAGCTACTATAACTTAGATCCATGAACGAAATTGCTAACTGTATTGCACCATCTCTGCAGTCAGTATAAACCCTGACACTCAGCCAGCCCCCTAGGTTGGATTACATACCTCAGATTAAAAGAGGAAATGATGCTTCAGTTGCCTTCAACAAGCCAGACTAGATATTCTTTTGTGGGTATATGTCAGTTGATTTTTATAAAAAAAAATTTTTTTTAAATTTTTATTTATTTATTTGACAGAGAGAGATCACAAGCAGGTAGAGAGGCAGGCAGAGAGAGAGGAAGGGAAGCAGGCTCCCCGCCGAGCAGAGAGCCCGATTCGGGGCTCGATCCCAGGACCCTGGGATCATGACCTGAGCTGAAGGCAGAGGTTTTAGCCCACTGAGCCACCCAGGCGCCCCTGTCAGTTGATTTTTATAAATGTACCCCAAAATTATATACCATAGAATATCAAGTGTTAGATAACAGAGATAGGTACCAGTTTCCTTGGAAAGAGAATAGTTTGAATTGTATACTGTCTTTTTTAGACACAAAGTTATTATTTAAGGAAGCCGGAGTCACTAGTTATTGAGTAACTTAGAAGAACAAAAAGGCTTTGTCTCCGCTTTAAAAAAGCTTACCATTGACAAGCCTGCTGCTGTGGAAGACTTATTTCTGTTGAGAGCTGATGTGGTAGATTGTCAGACCATCTGGCACCTCAAAACTTCTGAAACTTTCCGAAGCAAAAATGATTGTCTGTGGTGGCATTTTCAAATCTAATTATGCCGCCATTAAAAAAATAGATATTTACCCAGAAAGATAAATGTATTTTAGTTGGGATTTAGATGGGATTGCCCATCTATTTATTGACTTAATTTTGTATGGAAAAAAGTATCATGTGCTTGTGGTAAAAATTTCATGCACTATAAAATACTGAACATGTCCTATTCAAGACACTCAGATCTCTAGTCCCTCTCTCGGAGGTGACTGTCATTGCTGTCTTCTTCACACGTCTTTTCAGAGATATCATCTGTGTTTCATATAATGTACTTTTGCATAACTGTATTGCCCCCCACCCCCTGTTTTGGCTATATATACATATCCTATATACTTACATATATATTTGAGATTATTTCTTAGGAGCACATAGAAACCATCTGCCTCTTTTCCATCGTGGCACAGCATTCTATTGTGGGAAATCTGCTATAATTTATTTACATAGTTGTCTACTGATGGACATTTAGATTGTCTTCACCTTTTTGCCCTATCAGATAGGACTTGCTGAGCATCCTTGTACCTGTGTCTGTACACATGTTTGCAAATTAGATTCCTAGGGATAGAATTTCTGACTCACAGTTTATGTAATTTTAATGTTTGATGAATATTGCTAAATTATCCCCCAGCCCCCATTTGGCAGATTTTTAAGAGTCAATTCTGCTGCTTCTGATAATCTCCAGGAAATGTAATGGCTCAACTTAGTCCTATCAAACATAAGAGTTCTTCATTCTGTGATCGGCCTATTGATTTCATTATGAACTGCATAATACATTGCCTGGGCTCACTGTCTATCCAGTACTATTGAAAACTTTCGGAGAATAAACAAAGACATAATGTAGAACTCATCGCTCAGAGTAAACCTATGAAGGAAGTGAGATAAAAGCGCAGAAAGTAAATATAACTAAGGATACTCAGGAAAAAAAAGATGATAGCCTGTCCTTTGGAGGAGCCATATTTGTAAGTCTGAATGGCTCAAGTGGTAAATGTATGGGCAGGTTACTGGTGAGACTAGTGAAGGTGAATCATGATGAGGGAGTCCAAGGAAGTTTGTGGTGGGATTTGGCAGAGAATTCCAAGATGGACGCTAAGCAGGGAGGTGGCAAGGATCGTGGAGCAGTGTTGAAGCAGGAACTATGCTCCGAATGAACTGGCCTACAGGCATCAGAAAAGCTCCTCTCCTTAGGATGACACACAGAATCATAGCTGGTGTCACGAGGTCAGCGTGAGATTCCTCTGGGTTCACTTAATGTCTGGTTCCTTCAGTATGTATCCGCGTTACAGGGGTAACGCCCTCCTGGGGATAGTGTCAGTTTTTTATTTGTGAGTAAAAACAGCACCTATGATTTTGATTCATCTTGACATGTTCACTATTCCTAAATTTGTATTTTAATTTTGGCTCTAATTTTCTAAATCTGGATAGCTGAAGAAAATGAGAAAAGGCTTTATAAAACTGTTAGAAAACCTGTAAGAACTTTCTCCAAAGCCCTTTGTGATTTAGTTGCATATCCCACAGGCTTCTGCTGTCAACAGACATCTGGAATTATGAGGCTTGGCTGCCTGGGATGGTTTCACTCTTGTCTGATGCTGCATATTTTTTTAGGAAGGATATGGTTTTGAAACATTAACTTGTCTTAGCATTATTTTTAGTCACCTAATAAGGAGCTCTCTGAATTATTAAATATTTAGAAGTTTGCTGAAGGATGACTCCTGCACCTGGTTGGCTAATTCAGAAGCAGATCAGCTGGCATTTCTCTTTCTCAACCTTACCTCACCCGTCCACTCCCCTTAAAAAGAAAAAGCTCTTTGTGCCTTTTAAAATGTCTTGTAGAATCTTCTGGCTGTGGGTTATGGAAATTTAAAAAAGAAAAAGGATTGAGTCTTTTTTCCTGTGAAGTATAATTTTTATTTCCCAATGGCCACCTGTAAAATTATCAGAATAAATGACATTATTGAAGAGATGAACATTAAAAATAATTCTTTGTGTACGAAGCATATCGCCTGAACTTTCTGGGATAAAAGGAGAGTTCCGCCTTTCATCAGGGGGCTCAGGCCTCCATTTTAGGTTGAACCTTCTGCCCTTTAGGGCTGTATATTACTTTAAATGGCTACCAGCTGACAGACTGGGTTGCGGGCTGATGTTAGCTAGAGAGCTGTAATGCATCGAGTAGACTCGTCTTAGTAGAACTATAGCAGCAGCAGACAAGGAATTGAAATCTCAGACCATGATTCGGGTCTTGCAGCTATTTTATTTCTGAATTACAAACCCTGAGTTAGAAGAGTTAGGAAAAGGGGAATTGTGTATGTTCTTTTCAAAGGCATTATATCTGGATCTTTCCTTAAGTCCAAATGAGTTTATAACAAGGACATTTTTCTCCCCATGCCTGAAGCTCTCGATTTTGAATGAAACCATGATGTGCTGATTCATTTGTAATCACCTATTGACCTCCATATGCTTCACTTTAGAGGTTCCCAAGAAGCTTTTTGTCCCCTTTTCTTTTTATTCTTTATATTGACCAATGTAAAAAGAAATCCGTTAGGTTTTGGATAGAAAACATACTTTATGTATCTTTACGGTTTTTAAAAATCTGAACTCTGTTTAGACTACTCTACGGGTAAGACATAAATTGCCTTTCAGCAAAGCATTCACACTGCTCTTTTTGCTTATATTTGACTGAACTCTAGAGAATGTCTTGTTGCCTTGATGAAATTGCTAAATAAGCAAGTCATCTTTTTTTTTTTTAAGATTTTATTTATTTATTTGATAGATATCACAAGTAGGCAGGGAGGCAGAGAGAGAGATGAGGAAGCAGGCTGTCCGCAGAGCAGAGAGCCCGATGCGGGGCTCGATCCCACGACCCTGGGATCATGACCCAAGCCGAAGGCAGCGGCTTTAACCCACTGAGCCACCCAAGCACCCCAGTAAGTCATCTTTTAATAAATTAAGTGAAATATAGTTTTTAGACATAAAAAGTTCTTAATTAGCTTAGCATTTGAAAACTTTTTTGCCAGAACCATATATATATATGCACACACACACATTTAGCTCTTTTTATTTTGGCATTGGAATGTGGTTTTATTAAGTAATTTAAATTTAGATTTTATTGATCCTATTGTTGAGTTTTCCTGTGCTTCTGTTCTATAACATGTACTTCCTCGTGGAATTGCATGTCCGTGTTTGGGACATGGCTTATTTAGCTGGAGAAGCCTGGCTCAGTGTTGATGTGCTGTGGGGACTGGCAGTATTGTGTCCTTTTCCACCTCTTGAGGACTAGTGCACAATTTACTTGCACACTAGTTTAGACTGGCAAAATGTCAACTACTTCAAATTTCATCATCCAGTTTGTTAAGTCTCTCTAGTGATAGACTGCTTTCACTGGAAGCCTCTATTTTTTTGTGTTGATGATCGCAGGATTATAGGAGATAATGTATCAAAGAGGTACTTGGTAAAAATAGAAATGGCTGTGGAGATTGGAGATATAAGGTGTGTTAGCAAGATGGTATTTTGTATACAGAGTTTAAACTGAGAAAGTGTTTTTATTTACAGATATCAAACAAATAACAGTAAAATGTGCTTACAGTTATACAACCAATTAACTTTTATATTTTACAAGTCTCACTTCTCATGTGTCACGCAGTTATCAAAGAGCATAGTGCTTCTGACTAATATATTAAAGTTTAGCTATTTGAATTTTATGGAATATTTTTGGATTTTTTGCATAAACAATTTGTCTTTAAAACTTTACATTTTTGGGGCACCTGGGTGGCTCAGTTGGTTGAGTTACACCTTCGGCTCAGGTCATGTTCCTGGAGTCCTGGGATCGAGTTCCCAGGGAGTCTGCTTCTCCCTCTGACCCTCCCCCTTCTCATGCTCTCTCTCTCTCATTCTCTCTCTCTCTCACATAAATGAATAAAATCTTTAAAAAAAAAACTACATTTTTAATGCTAGTTACATGTCAATAAAATAATATTTTAGTTGCTTTTCAGTGTTTTAGTGAGACTATAGTTACCCTGTTATTAAAATTGGGTGAGAATTAACTTTTTTTCCCCTTTTGAATGGTTCCATATGGATCCACCGAGTATTTTTTCCCCCTTTTCCTCCCAAAGAGGGTGTCATCATAGCTAAGTTTGTCAGTATCTTAGTTTTTGATAATTTATAACTAATTCGGGAGCTTTATTTACGTATTTGAGCAGAGGCTGTCTGTTCTGAGAGTGGGTGTCAGGCATTTGCAGGGACAGTCAGAGAAGCGAGCGCTTGGTATAGAGACTGACTTCTGGACACTCCATTTTAGAATTAATTCCAGGTGGAAACATACTCTTCCCCTCTTTCTTTATCCTGTCTTTGTCTCTTCCAGGACACAGGTACATGTCATGCTTTGGGGAAGATTCCCTAATATGCAGGGTGATGCTTCTTTTCCCTGATAAAATTAGCCTTGTCTAAAGAGAGAGGATATTTGGAGTTCTAATAACCTAATTGTTCTTGCTCTGGCATAAGGACACTTTAAATATAAGACTCACTTTAGAGAAAGACCGTGGTATTCTCTGTCGTTCCACAGAGTTTTATTTAATTCATTCTTCTGATATGTGCACGGGGGGATTGCATGTTTGCACGTGTCTCTGATCACAATCATCCAGCACCCTGGGTGGTAGTTGGAAGTTTGCCCAGCTGAGGAAGATTGTTCTTTTTCACTCTCTCCTTTATTTATTTATTTTTTGTGGTGGTGGTGCTGCTGGTGGCTCCTTTTGTCTTGTAGTTATGTAAAAAGTTTATTTGTTGCTGCTGAAAGCTCTCCGTATGTGGCCCCGGAGCCTTCACAGATCTGGGTCAGCCTGGTCAGTTTCTGTATAAGTTTCTCTGATCCATTTCTGATGATTGGTCTTCATGCTGATGTCAATGCTTTTTTGGTACAGACCGCACAGATTAACTTTACGTAGCATACTTGTTTCTGAAATTAATTGTGCATGTGTCTAAATCTGAATTGGGCACTTTGAGGTGAAATATATTCTGCTAGAAATCTCATAACACCATGTCCCCCTAGAGACATGTTGGTTTTATGAATAAATGATGAAAATATTTTGAAAGCTTGTTAAATTTTGTATAGACTCGCATATGTAAAACACATGCTATGGAAATACTGATATGAAAATAAGCTGGGAATGAAAGGGAAAGAAAAGTTGTTTGCAAATCCAAAAAATAATAATCATATTGTATATTGTTCCTCGATAGGTTTCTTTTTTTTTTTTTTCTGTTGTTAATAGAATCTCTTTCTCCCTATGATCGAGTGCTAACAATTTTGATATTTAAGTAATTCAAATAGCGTTTTAGGAGATACATATTCTAATTCCAGGCTTTTTTTCCCCCCTTTGCTCTATACCCTGATGCAAAAAGTAAACTTAGTTATATAGTAAGATTAACATCATTCCCTGTGTGATCCTGTCACCTTTAAAAACATTATATGTATTTATGATGAATTTTTGCACACCATGAGAGAAATATATTTCATATGGATATATCTGTCAGACCTTTATTGGTATACTCTATAGCTATATAAGGCAAAAAGCAAAACCACATTTTTGCCTTGGAATGATGTCCATAATATCAGTGCTGAGAATATATCATTTGGATTGAACTTTTTCCTTTAAAGCAATTACACTTAAAAATTTGCAGAAGTGTTTTTGTGAGTGGCAGTAAAAATTTAACATCAAAATTTTACATTGGAAGTAATTGGTTATTACATTTTGGGTATTTTCACTTAGATTTTATTTCAGAAATAAGCAGATTCTCCATGTGAAAACAGTCTGAGTGCCTTTTAGTAGTATCAGTGAGATAAACTTTCCTTCCAAGTATTTTCCCCATCCCTTCCCTGTTCAAACCTTTTTACAAATAGTACAGCTGACCACACATATTGTATTTAGTGTTTTCCATTGTTTTGTACACCCACCTCCTTTTATTTTCATGGGTGGGCTCCAGAGTGGAATATAGATCCCATGATCTGTTGGGGGACTGAGACAATTGGAGAGATACCACAGGGCAGTTTGGGGAAGGGAGGCCTCCAGGAAGTGGGAGTGAGCTTCACTTCAAACTGTGTGAAGGGCGGTGGAAGGGAGGATGCTGATTAAAATAATAAACAAGTGTTGGAAGGAGAAGTGGATTACCACACTACTGTCAGATCCGTGAGGGGACCGACAAAGCCGCCTCCCACTGCCCTCTCCTGCAGCAAACTTCACAGAGGGGGGCTGGTAGATCCCTTGCAGGAACTTCTCTCCGGACAGACAGAACAACTTTTCAAACAACTTAGTTCTCTTGCACTGACAGCATCCCTTAGGCACAGCCCGACCTAGGGAAACGGACTGAAACTAGCTTGGTGGTTGCCATAGCAACGCAGGCTGCCGTGTCTGGGAGAGTACAAGCCGGTGGCCTCTTGTCCCGTGCTTGGGTGTTTCTTCAGACAAGAGTACTCTCCTTGCTGTTCGAACTCTACATAAGTCATGCTCTTTGAAAACTGGCTCTTTACCCAGGACTTTTTTTTTTTCCTTTTTCTTTCTGAAACCAGTCTGAATGGAGGAAGTTGGTAATACTTGGCTTTTTTTCTTTTTTCTTTTTTTTGCCTTCTCTCATGCAAGTTTCCAGGATATAGCTTCTTTTTGCTGTGTGTAATTGAGACCAAACTCTAAGCCTGGGGCCCAGGAGAGAACGGTTGTGGGCTGCAGGTCATTAGTGAGGTGAGCAGAAGGGAATCCTAGGCTTCCCAGAGAAAAAGGGAGACCATGCCAGCCTCGTGGAACAGAGCTACCAGAAATTATAGAAGCAGGTCTATTCCTTGCGAACTCCGAAGTCCATGAAAAGACGGACCCACGGTGGGGTGGCTAAAATGTCCCAGCGCAAGCTGCTGCTGCTCATGGACCATAGCTCAAAGGCAAGGCTTGTAAAGGATTTTACAAAGGATTTTAAAGTATAGCCAGAAAAGATACGGATTTTAGAAGTTAAAAGCTGTTGTCGGAAGGAAGTTCGCCGGAAAGATGTAGGCTTCAAGGGCTACTGGACGATGATTGGTTTGAACTTCAGCTTACGGGAATTGCTGACAAAATTTGAAAAGGTATGCAGAACGTGGACTTCATGAATGTACCTTTTTTTCTTCTTTGTCTGTTTTTTTATAACTATGCGTTTTCACGGCAGATAGTCTAGTGACTCTTTGGTTATTTAATTTCTAAGGCATATTTGATTTGATATCCTCTTTTACATTTTTATTTTTTTAAACTAAAGAGCAAATTAGCAATTCTTTGGTCAGGAGGGCTTCTCATGATGTCTGTCAGTTTTAGAATTCCACATCAGAAGAGATCCTTTGTACTCAAGTCGACTGGTAATTTAATTGAAAGTTATTTTGGAAAGAAAAAAAACAAAAAACCCAGCAACAACACTGGGTTTTCATGCCAAAGTCTGACTTCATCAGGCATGGGTTCTGTTTTCTAGACCCCTCAGGTTCCTCTCCCTGCAGTTGGTGGAGCACTGCCTTTCCCAGCCTGCTTTCTAAAGATTCAGTGCTGGGGAGATGATACCTCCTTGTGACAAGGGCACATCCGTTCTTAAACATTTTCTTTTTTATTTCTGAGTGTCTGTTTTATACGTGGAGTGCTTGCATGCACTGTGAAGCTTTAATGCTTGGATCATTAATTTTGCACTTAGTTCTTTTTTTCCGTAGGAAAGTTCTTGGCACACTCTAGGATTGAGCCCAGCCTGCCAAAGCTACCTTACATTTATAGTTAAACAAAACAGAAAACCTCAACGTGCTGCTCATGGGCTCTTGCCCTTCCTTAGCCTGTGGATGCCAAGCACTTATCTTCTTTCAACTTCCAATATGGAAAGAAAAAGAAAGAAGCGAAATGATATCACTGTGTGCATAAATCAATTATTTATCAGTTGTTAAAGATGTGCTCAGTGGCTTTCACCATGAATACCCCATGGTTCGTTACAAGTACAAATATAAGTGAGACTATACTGAGTCATTAAAGAATAATGGGCTTTTTTTTTTTTTTTTAACAAAACTGCAGTTGCCAGAGGAAAAAGGCATAAAACCATGTCATTTGAAAAATTTAGAAGCTTTTTCAAAACAATCACAGTCATTGCTTTCTTCCTGGTGATAGAACGTGTAGTGGGAAGAGTATGGAGAAAGAGGAATGTAGCTTCTCCTGGCTGGAAGCTACCCCCCATCTCTCCTGCACCCCAACTGTAGTAGTAAGGATTGCAACACAGGACGCACTTTGACCTCTTGCTTTAATATGTTGTTAAGCACCTAAATTCCTGAGAATAGGGATGGTTTCCCCTTGCTCACCATTTAAAAGGGTCAGAGGAGGGAGAGAATAACTTTTTATGGCAGCTGGGAACAGCAGGTGACAAGCTTTATGACCATAAAGAGGTCTGTTAGCTTGGTTTGTATAGATTTGTCTGTTTCTTCCTTAAAAGGTATAGGGCATATGTTACATGAATAATTCATTACTTAGACCCCCTGAGAGGCAGTAATTGTAGGCAATAGCTGGACTTTTGTATTGTAATTGCGGCTATTAGTCTTAAAAGCCTAGGTCAGATACCAGAGGTTAGTAACCTGCCTCAGTCTTCTGGCCCTTTTATTGGCAAAGCTACATGTTCTGGACATATTCGTATATTTCCTCTCTAACTCCCAAATCTTACTATCTGCCTATTTCTTATCTTATTTTAGTAGTTGAGTTGACAGTAAAAGAAGTCTGCTGGCTTATTCCTATCAAAAGCTTGATTTGGGATTTTTTTTTTTTTTTTTGAGACAAAGACAAATTCAAAGAAACAATCCTGCTGCCATTCACAACCCGAAGTTCTCCATTTATGTTTACTTTTGTGTTAGACGCCTTTATAAAAATCTATGTAAGAGTTCATCTCTTCGCCATATTTCATTTGTAGAAAGTTGTCATATATGAATATATTTTTCTTCAAGTCATGTATTTTAAAAAATTCTTTGTGTATTTTTACAAAAGCTGTCTCATATAGCCTTTGCTGCACTGATTCATTGCCAGGAAAACTGGTGTTATGGAAAGGTACCACTACTTCACACCTCTCAAATACAGCTGCCTCCCTTCCCCCAGCTCTGAAAGCAGTAATGCCATTTTGGGGGAAGGACCAAAGCCTACTGCTATAATGCAAAAGCCACATGATACCTTCAGAAGCTGAAGAACAATCCTTCCATAGATCTTTTACTCTCAATTCCTTTAGACCTGTTTTTCCCTCCATATTAGTGATCTCCTTTTATTATTATTATTATTCTGTTATGTTAGTACAGTACATCATTAGTGTTTGATGTAGTGTTCCATGATTCATTGTTTGTGAGAAAATACGGACCATAGTGATTTAGCACTTATATGTCAGTGGTTGAAATTCTGCAGTCTGAGGTTTAGGATATCATAGCCCAAAGGTCATTTTACTGTGCTCCTGAAGCCATTTCAGCCTTTAAGAACACGAGGGTCCGAAGTTTGGGTGTGATGGGTCTTCCAATGATGGTTAATCTGAAAAGTTGTAGACTGCTCAGTAACTGAAACTTCCAAATGACTGCAGACCTTCACCGTAACTTCAAGACAGCATGTTATTTGTGAGAGCAATTGAAAGGGGGATTTATGGTTGACATTTTTGAATTTTAGAGAAATCCAGTGCTCTTGTGATTTATGTTGGGTACCCATTCATACATGAATATTTGGCATGAGATTGCAGTCTGTATTTTGGTTACCTAAACTCAAAATGGATGATGACAGGATTGTTCTCCAGCATAGGCAGGATGGACAGATTACACTCAGTACTCATTCCTAATCTCTTAGAGCCAGAAAAAGCAATGCTGAGCTTCCCTGGGAATCCAGAAGGCAGGAGGCATTCTCTACTATTCCCTCAAAGTGACAGCTTACCAGGGATCAAGAAATCCCAGCTGACAGAAACCATGGGTACCCCAGAGGGGTCCTAAAGGGGAGTTTGAGACTGGAACTTCTTACCAAGGGAGGATGACCTCGTGGCAAGATATGCTTGTCAGCAAGCAGGCCCTTTTCATCTATCCAAGTGAGGAGGGGGAAGGGCTGTGACCACGTGCTCAGCGATTACTCAGGCCAAACTCACAGCTGACTTGGCACAGAAGGCTGGTCTACCAGAGCACCTCTCTGAAGTCCTGCCTATGGGTTGGTTTTAGTGCCCCCTCTCCTGATTTTAGTGAGTGAATTTATTCCTTGAAAGTACTTCACAAAGGAAGTATCTGATGGTTTCAGTGCCCAATTCTACTGTCATACTTGAGCCATTTGCATTGTGTACTGTCCCTTCTATTTACTAGTAGTCACAGAGGATAGAGTAATGGACAGTTGTAGCTCAGTGACATTTTGAGTGACTGTTGTCTTTTATTAATTTGTGTGGCTCTATTGCCAGGTGATTAATGATAATGATAATTTTCTAACTCTGTGTGTGTGTGTGTGTGTGCGCGCGCGCGTGCACGCACGTGCACGGAAATGTCTTTGAGTAATTACTACTGTCTTGGTGAATCCTTTGGGGGAAATCGACTTCCCATAGTGACAGAGAGAAGGCACTCAATGATAAATTTCCTTTATAGCATTTACCTCCTTTAGGATGAGTACTTTTAAAAAAAATTTTATTTATTTATTTGACAGAGATCACATGTAGGCAGAAAGGAAGGCAGAGAGAGAGGGGGAAGCAGGCTCCCTGCTGAGCAGAGAGCCCAATGTGGGGCTCAATCCCAGGACCCTGAGATCATGACCTGAGCCGAAGGCAGAGGCTTTAACCTACTGAGCCACCCAGGTGCCCCACTGAGCCACCCAGGCGCCCCTAGGATGAATACTTTTAAAAATTATAGCTTGAAGCTGTATTTTCCTGCTCAATTTTCAATGTTTAATTTTAAAACAAATGTGTACGTTAAGACACGGTAAACTTCCCATTTCAAGGTCTACTCATTTGTTCAACAGTTAGCAAATATTTATGAAGTGCGTAGTATGTACAGGCCCTGGGCTGCGTACAGGGATGGAGTGGGAGGATAGGGAAGACTTTCCCTCATTGAGCTTATGGCCTAATGGGAGGATACAGACCTTAAATAAGGAACATGTTTTACTACAAGTATGTGATTCAGCAAATATAGAGGGAGTTATGAGAGTAACAGGTAGCCCTAATTTAGTCAGGTGCAGAGAAGTCTTTCCTGCAGAAATGACATTTAAACTGGGACTTAAATGATGGGTTTGAGGTTAATGTAGGGGAATGTGGATGAGGGAGGAAATTGAGAGCTTTCTGGGCAGTAGGACAGATCAGGAGGGGAGGAGTTGGGTACTCTAGGATTATAGTTTTAAAAATTTAACATGCCATAGTTTTAGGGTTTTTAAACCTGTTCACTTTTGATTATACTGTCTGATTTGAGGAATGAAGGTGAGGCAGTATTTTGGCCACATGAAACATTTAGTAACTGCCCCTAAGAAGCTTGCGTTCATGTCAGTCAAACCTGGGGACTCCAGGAGGGAGGCCACTGTATTTTAATTCTCTAGGATGTTAATATGTTTCAGTAACAACTGGTGTAGATTCAAGGATTTGGAACAGTTTTTGGTTATGAAAGATATTTTGATTAATAGCAGTGTTTGCTGTGTTGGAATTTAAACTGTAGTTTGTTTATTGATTCTTTATCATTGGAAGTTGGCTTGTTCAAATTATCTTGGAAGGGCAGTTAATTGTGAGCTTGTTCAACTTAGTGATTTAACTTTTTTTCTACTCTGCTATCCAACATATTTATAGTCATAGATAATGGAAAAAGAACATTACTGGTACTGATTTCTTACTTTATAAATGCTGTTATAGACCAGGTAATACTACTTTCTGTTGTCTGTCTAAATGTGATTTCATAATTTTTAATAGAGTGATTAAAATCTATGAGATTAGTTGAGTGAAAATGTAGTTTATAAATAATAAATTGAATTATTTATTGAAATTAATAAATTAATCATAATGATTAGTTGAATAATTAATTATAATTCCTCACTATTCCAGAACCTTCACAAAAGTTTCAAAGCATATTTACATATCACATGATGACCTTTGATGATGTTATTTGCTTGTTGTATTATTTTTAGGTAATATCTGACTTGTTTAAACAAAGTTATGGTTCCTTACTTTCAAAACCCAAATCTCTGGCAACATTCCCACTGAGCTCCTATTAATCAACCCCAAACTGTCTCTGAATTCCAGTCTTGTTTTCGAAAGGAACAGTGGGTTTCTTTTCCCCTAATGGTTAACTTTGTTGATTTAGCCTGAGCCTTGTAATATGGTAGGGAAGTCGTAGCTGACCTCACTTCTTCACCTTCAGGAATATAATCCAAATAATGAATATAATCCAAAGAAACATTTTGGCTCACATGGTTATAGCCACTACTTGATTATAGAACATTATAAAGAAGTAAAATATTGTGACATACATCGTAAAGTGTTGGTATATAATAATCTCTGTGGGTTAGATAATTAGATAAGTACCCAGATAAGGGCAAAATTGGTATGAAAACATCAGTTATTAAATAAATAAATATTTTCCATTATTTATGAGGTTAATTTTGACCTGGCTAGCAGATGTTGTAGACAAGTTGTAGACAATCTCTGTGAGCTTCATAGCCATCTTCTGGAAGGCTGTGCTGACAGTATACATCTTATGATTTTGACAGTGTTTTTGTCTATCATCCTCTTATCCTAACCACTGGTTTCTGCTAACCTTCTACATTCTGCTTCTGTTGTTGGAAGGTATGTTTCAACAGAAACCTTAGATATCCCTTTGTCTTATTTTTAAATGTTAGTTCAACTGCTTGAATGCTTTGTGTTGGCCTCTCTCTGCACGTGACCGGCTCATGCTAAATGCTTGGGAGAGCATTGCTTTGTGCTTCTGCATGGATTACATGCCCATAACTAATTGTCAATAATGATTTTGTGCTGCTTAATGTTCAGAATGGTTTGCGGGTGACAGAGGTAAGCATTAGTAGGGCAAGTCCCTCAGCTTTGCAGTGAGAGTAAACCCTCCTTCATGGAATTTCCAATTTATTTTAGCATTTGGTGCTCCATCAGGGTCATGATCTAACAGCCTCCCGTGCCGGCATCTTGATTTTAAAACCAGTGCATCATTGTACAATCATCTTTGAAGGAACATAATTCATTAACTGCACATAATTCTAAATTTCCAGTGAAAGATTAGGTGGAGCTTTGTGCAAGACTCTAAATAATTTTAGGTTCCTATATTAAATTTTTTAAATGAAGAGATTGAGCAGAATGATTACTGCACTCCCATCCAGTTGTGTAATTGTCTGTTTTTCCTTGGCATTATGGTGACTAATATGCCAATCAAGATGAACTAGATACTTTAATTCATGCATTTATACATTTTATCTATTGACCTATCTCTGTTTTATGGTAGGCTCATTCTGTGTAGCAGAGACTGTGAAGAATACAGAAGAAATATTAAAATGATTTTTTTGACTTTGGGAGCTTTTAATATGTTTGGCCAAGTTAATATGCTACCAAATGTTACATAAAATGGAATAATGTATGCTGATTTCTTTGATCACTTTTTTTTTAAAAGATTTTATTTATTCATTTGACAGAGATGACAAGTAGACGGGGGTGGGGGTGGGGGTGGAGCAGGCTCCTTGCTGAGCAGAGAGCCCGATGCGGGGCTCCATCCCAGGACCCTGAGATCATGATCTGAGCCGAAGGCAGAGGCTTTAACCCACTGACCCATCCAAGCACCCCCTTTGATCACTTTCTGGTTGTTAGTTTATTTTTTCCTGCTTTTTGTGGAGGTTCATGTGTGGAAGGGTTCTTTACATACCGAAAGTTGCATTCCAATGTGAATATATGATGATTGGTAGTCCTCTTAACCAACACCTGATAGAACTCCCTACAATCATTGACTGACCAGTGATGGAGCTCTGTCCTATTCCATTTGTCTTTGTGACTGGGTTGAAAGGCATCACTTGATTGGCTATCAGGAGCCCAGTCTGCTTTATGTTCTCGGTACACAGATTTCCTGATGTTGTAGAATACTTTTGTGAAACTTAAAATAAAAACTATTTATGGATATTAGTACACTTCTGTCTTCCTACTTCTCTTGACTATGAAAGGAAGCAGATATGCCAGGCTACTTTAGGAAGTAGTGGTTTGAAGTTTCCTTGTGATTTTTGGTGTGGTTCTTTGATAATAATGTTTAAGAAACTATGCAGGAAATTTGAGTCCAGATTTATGTTGACAATAGAGAGCAAAGAGTTTCCTTCCTCGCTCCCTGTGTTATTGAGCTGCTGCTGCTTTTTTTTTTTTTTTTGAAGATTTTATTTATTTAGTTAGTTAGTTTGGTTAGCCAACATATAGTAGTACATCATTAGTTTTTGATGTTGTGTTCAGCAGTTCATTAGTTGCACATAACACCCAGTGCTCATCACATCATGTGCCATCCTTAATACCCATCACCCTGTTACCCCATCCTCCCATCCCCCTCCCTTCTGCAACCCTCAGTTTGTTTCCAGGTCCAAAGTCTCTCATGGTGTGTCTCCCTCTCTGATTTCTTCCCATTCAGTTTTCCCTCCCTTTCCCTGTGATCCTCTATACTATTCCTTATGTTCCATATATGAGTGAAACTCTATGATAGTTGTCTTTCTCTGTTTGACTTATTTCACTCATCATAATCCCCTCCAGTTCCATCCATGTAGTTGGAAATGGTAGGTATTCATCCTTTCTGGTGGCTGAGTAATACTATATTGTATATATGAACCACATCTTCTTTCTCCATTCATCTGTTGAAGAGTGTCTTGGCTCCTTTCATAGTTCGCTATTGTGGACATGGCTGCTATGAACATTGAGGTGCATATGCCCATTCTTTTCACTACATCTGTATCTTTGGAGGAAATGACCTAGTAGTGCAATTGCTGGCCGTAGGGCAGCTCTATTTTAACATCTTGAGGAACCTCCATATTGTTTTCCAGAGTAGCTGTACCAGCTTGCATTTATTTATTTGAGAGCACATGCATAAGAGAGAGAGAGAGAAAGAGAGTGCAAGCGAATTGTGGGGGATGGGCAGAGGGAGAAGCAGACTCCCCAATGAGCAAAGAGCCTGATGTGGGACTCCATCCTAGGACCCTGGGATCATGACCTGATCCCAGGTCTGTGTAACCAATTGAGCCATCCAGGTGACCCTGTTGAGCTTCTTGAGAAAGATAGCTATCATGCATATGTACAGCATGAGCTTAAAACTGTTGATCTTAAAATCTATCTCTTTAGGTGTCTTATTTTTTTAAGATTTTATTTATTTACTTGACAGAGAGAGATCACAAGTAGGCAGAGAAGCAGGCAGAGAGAGAGGGGGAAGCAGGCTCCCTGCTGAGCAGAGAGCCTGATGTGGGGCTCCATCCCAGGATCCTGAGATCAGTACCTGAGCTGAAGGCAGAAGCTTAACCCACTGAGCCACTCAGGTGCCCTTTTAGGTGTTTTTAAAATGCATTTTAGGACACAAAAATACAACCATTACATCCTAAAGAATGAGGACTAGGTTCAGGAGATGACGCCAGAGAACCTTTCGGCGGAACTTTCCTTACCTTTTTCTTTTTCACCAAGAATTTCTATTTAAAGCATCCCAAACTGAAATTATGTTGAGATTGCCATTTTATGCACATAATGTTGTCCAGCCTGAGCACCTTGAATCAGGATCTGGCTCTGTTGGTGTCTGCTCCCCTGTATGTGCAATCGAGGTGTTAGTGAAATGCACAAGAATCAACAAGCGCAGAATTTTTGTTTGGTGGTAAACACCAGTTCTGGGTGTACTTAGATCCCACTTTGTAGGTAGACCTGATTTGGCTTTGTCATTTGGGTCAGATAACCCCAGAGACCAATAGGCTTGCAAATTTGGAGCATAAATTTTGCAGAAGCTATCCGTCAGTCTCTTGTGTTCATCCTCCCCCTCCTCAGCTCTGACCCTATTCGTGTCATGTTAGACATCACAAATCTCAGAAATGAGAATACAGCTCTTCTGCCCTTTAACCTAATGGAAGTGACAACTTCCTGCCATGCTTCTTGGATAGTGAGGTGCAAAAGGCCTTTCCTTCCATGTATCCAGTTGGTTAGTCTAGGTCTGTAGATACAGGAAGAATAATCTTTTAGATCCTAGCCTCTAAGCATTGGTTCCTGATAGATTGCTAATTGGGAATGATTTTTAAATTAATGAAAGCATTCCAAATATTCAAAGAATTTCTATTTAATTCTTCATTGTGCTCCTTTGGAATTGGAAAACTTAAGACAAGTGAGGCTTATAAAGGAAAACTGAAGATGAGAAAGGTAATATAATTACGGTGCTTAAGAGTTTATTTTCCTTTTACTAATTCAGATTCATTACCTGAAATAATTTTTTAATTTCTGTCATAAGTTGCCTTAATATTCATTAAAGCTAATGCCATAGAGACTCGCTGCACCCCTTCATGGTCCCCTTGGGTGTTTGCTATTCTCTTGTAAGTTCACACTCATTTATTGGATGGTAGTGACTGTTGCACTAGAATTAGCTAAGACTAGCTTGCTTTCATTTTAGTTTGGGAAGAAAAGACAATTGCCATATTAAGACATAATTGTGTTAACAACCTTTAATGAAGAGTACTAAAAAATTGATAAAGACCCTCTGTATTTTAAATTTTAAATTTATTATGTTTATCTAATTACAAAAAGAAACCCTGTTTTTGTAGAATCTTGGAAACTCAGAGAAATGTATAGAAGAAAACCAAAATCAGCTTCTTGTACAACGATTATACTATTTTGATATTTCTTACACTTTTTTGATATATGTATATATGGTGGTATACAAAAACATATGCTAATTTAAAACACCTACCCTAAAAATTAAATTAACATCATAATATTGTTTTGTATCCTACATTTTTTAAACTTAATATTATATAACATTAATGTATTATGATAGTTTCCACTGTTTTACTTTAAAAACAATTAATGTAATAAATGTGTATATATAAATCTTTTCAGGATAGGTAATTTCAACAATTTTAAGGCTTTTGACACATATTTCCCAAATACTTCTTCAAAGTCTGAACCAGTTTTTATTTTTAATTTTAATAATTCTTATTTTGCTTTATACTCAAATTGCCTTCAGAAAAAAAATTTTCTATTTAACAGGAGAAATATTATTTTGTCAATTGTTTTTATTTCTTAATGAAGATAAACATTCTTATGAAAATGTTCTTTTAAAATTCTAGGAATAGGGACACCTGGGTGGCTCAGTTGGTTAAGCAGCTGCCTTTGGCTCAGGTCATGATCCCAGCATCCTGGGATCGAGTCCCGCATCGGGCTCCTTGCTCAGCGGGGAGCCTGCTTCTCCCTCTGCCTCTGCCTGCCACTCTGTCTGCCTGTGCTCTCTCTCTCTCTCTCTCTAGCAAATAAATGAATAAAATCTTTAAAAAAATAAAATTCTAGGAATAAATTTTATTCAATTGGAAGGACAAACTATTAAGTTTATAAACTGTAAAAAAAAAAAAGGAAAATTATGTAATATCTTTATAAAACATAACAGTTTGAGGGCAGTTTTGCCCAGGAACAAAGAGGAGAATGAATCTGGGTATTAAGAAGTATCCAGTGATTTGACATAATAATAATATAATATAACATAATAATAACATATAATAATATAATAATCATAAAATTTCAAAAATTTCTCATTAATCTGAAATACTCCCATCTAACCAACTGATACAGGAAATTTTAATACATTCTGTTTTTAAGAACTGGGGAAGCAATATATTAAAGATTTGAAGGCTGTTATTTTCCACATCAGAATTGTGGAAATACTTGAATTTGTTATCATTTAAGGCAAATTTTACTATTTTGTTTAAAAAAAAAACCCTCATCTGTGGACTATAAAAAAAAAATGAAGTCCTATATAGCAACACCAAGGTAGTGTTGACACTAATACCTAACATTTACACTCTTTCTGCTCTTTTCTCTTTAGGACATCCAGGCCGAAATTGATGCACATAACGACATATTTAAAAGCATTGATGGAAACAGGCAGAAGATGGTAAAAGCTTTGGGTAATTCTGAAGAGGCTACTATGCTTCAGCATCGCCTGGATGATATGAACCAAAGATGGAATGACTTGAAAGCCAAATCTGCCAGCATCAGGTCAGAATAGTCAATATCAAAATAAAAATGATGGGGGAGGGAGATTTTTATGACTTTTGCATATCAGAAGGAGAACAGGAAGCCTTACCGCCATGCTGATTTCTCAGAAGTAGTTAAAGGTTTAAACGCAGGGGCGCCTAGCTCTCTCAGGCAATAGAACGTGTGGCTCTTGATCTCGGGGTTCTAAGTTTGAGCCCCACATTGGGTGCACAGATTACATAAAAATAAAATTTTAAAAAAAGTTTTATATGCAAAACTTTTTTTAAGTTACAGCTTTAGCTCCATTTATATCCAGGGCCCACTGCCAACTGTTCTTGACTAGTCCCAAATTTGCACATCATATTTTAAATTGAATATGAGGAAGAATAATGTTACCAACACCTGCTAGTTACTGAGCGTTTTCCTTGACCAAGTACTGTGTTAGCTTCTTTATAAGCATTACTCAGTTCTCAACATATCCCAGTAGGTAAATAGTAACATCCTTCCTTACATCAGGAAACAGAGGCTGAATGAGAATAAGGAACTTGCCAAGTTTTTCAGCTAACAAGTGCCAAGCCGAGATTTGAACCTAGATCTTTCTGACTCTTGGCAGTGAATGTTTTGCATCATCATGCTATTTGTATGTCCAATTGGAAAATGTATTTATAGAAATTAAATATTGCTCATGGACACTAAAATGGGAAACTGATGATTCATGTCTGCTTTTGGAAAGAGTAAAATTAAATCAGGATGAATTTGAGGACCAGAATGCTGACTAGGAAAGGACCCTGAAAAAGCATTGAGGGTGACAATTATTAATGCTATTGGGAGTCTAGAATTACATTTAATAGATGGTGAACAGTACCCAAGTGGATATGAGTTTATAGGAAACTACTGAGCAAAGATCCAAAAGAGGAATGTCAGTTGAGAGACCTAGATCTTGGGGAGCCTAGGGGGCTCAGTCATTTGAGCATCTGATTCTTGATTTCAGGTCAGGTCATGATCTCAGGGTCATGAGATTGAACCCCACATTGGGCTCCATGCTCGGTGGGGAGTCTGCTTGTCTCTCTCCCTCCTCTTACTTGCTCTTTCTCTCTCTCAAATAATTAAATAAAATCTTAAAAAAAAAAAAAAAAGAAAAAAAGGAAAGACCTAGATCTTGTATCTGGGCCAGTCTCTTAAGGTTTGGAAACTGTATGATGTATTGAAAAGTATATAACCTTAAACAAAATGATCTTAAGTTTGATTCTTTGACTTTGATGTTTACTTACTGATCTTAGACAAGTCACTCAGTCTCTCTTAGCATTAGTTTTCTCATTCACACAATCAAAATATAAATATTTAATCCACATGATTGCTGGGAAGATTGAATGGGATAATCTGGTAGTTCTTTAACCTATGTGAAGGCTGTCTAACGTAGCACCTTGTTTATTTTTTCTTATATAAAGGGTCTCAGTGGATCTGCTTTATCTGGCTTCTGAATTTCATGGAGCCAGTTCCTACAGCGTAGACATCTTTAGTGATTATTTGTTGTGAATAAATGTTAAAAATTTTTTTTCTATCTAAAGAGATGTCCTGAAAGGTTATTATTCTTCTGAGTCTCATAGAAGGAAATTCACACTTCTTTTTACCCTTAAGGAAGGGGGTAATTGAGCATGATCATGGCAGCCTTTGCCTAAAGATCCTCCTGGAGATCATGGCAACACCAGCCAACTACGTTTTTCAATAAGAGAGGACAGTCTGAGAGTATTGTACAGTGAGAGAATATACTTAGGCTTATTTAAGATTGAAATTTCAACTGGCCAAATCCCTTTGGGTTGCAACTTTCTGTTCCCCGTAAATAAAAATAAATAAGATTATTTAAAATGTTAATTCAGTGAAAAACATTCACTGAGGTCCTAGCAAAACCAGCATCTAGTCTAAAAAGTGAAAAACCACAGTGCTGGTCCTGGTAAATATTGTGTACATGGTGCTGGCATTTGGAGAGTTTGGAAGATGAGTTCTTCAGGAAGGAGAGTTTATTGAAGGCCCACATCATAAGGGGATCATTCCAAATAGAAAGCTACAGACAGAAAAATCTTTGGTCTTCCACAGATGCTATTCCTAAGCCTATCAAGTCACATTGTTTTTCTAACCTGAAAAGAAAGAGCTCGTAAAGTACTGTTGCAATATTATCCAATAAATAAACTAATGTTATTTTTAGAAGATGAGAGAGTCAACTTTTGCCAGTGGACTTCTGCATCAAGATAGATAACATATTCCAGTGCCGTGTGTTATTTTTATTTTTTTAATTTTTAAATTTTTTTTAAAAAATTTAAATTCTAGTTAGTTGACATGAAGTTCAGTATTGGTTCAGGAATAGAGTTCGGTGGTTTGGCATTTACATATAACACCCCGTGCTTATCATCACAAGTGCCCTCTTTAATGCCCACCACCCATCTAGTCCGTCCCCCACCTCCCTGCTTCCATCAACCCCCAGTTTGTTCCCTATAGTTAAGAGTCTCTCATGATTGGTTTCCCTCTCTCTCTCTTTCCCCCCCTCCCAAATGTTCATCCTTTAGTAAAGTGTGTTATTAATGTGATAATAAATTAAAAGAATGTTTAGCCTCATTACCCACCTCTGGAGATTAAGGCATTTATTCAGGCAGTTAATAAGAAAAAACTTCTGTGTTTAAGGCCCTGCAAATAATAAATAAGATATGGTTCCTGTCCCAGCAGGCTCACAGGTCTAAACCAGGTTAAGGTGGGTTCAATGAAGGCAGTGGTTACTTTCTCTTCAGATGATCACCAAAGGCTTCATCAAAGAGGCAGTTACTAAGCTGAGCCTCAGAAAGGTATATAGTTATTCTCTGATGGACTGCATCAGCCCTGGAGAAGGACATGTTGGCAGGAGACTTGACATAACAGTGTTATCATGGAATAGTGAAGAAGTTCAGTATTGCTGAGAATTTGCTGTTGGTGTGGAGGGGAAAGATTGTGGCCGGGAAAAAAAAAAAAAAAGTGGGAGAGGTGAGGCATACTCGTGGAACAGCTGTGTGCACCGTGCTCATTCTTCTGGTAATGGAATTTGAAAACTTTTAGGTGACATAATTAGATGTGAGCTTTGGAACGATCCCTCCCACATGCCCACGGAGGATGCTTTCTTAGATAACGCAGTTCTGAGGACAGGGAGAGTGGCTAACAGACCTCTTCAGTATCCAGGAAAGGGAGGAGACACTGAATAGGTACTTGGTTCATGTTGTTAAGGCACTAGTGAGACATCCAGAAACAAATCACCAGTAGCCTGTGGATGGACATCTCTCCAAAAGAGAACAGTCAGCCAAATAAAGAAGCAGTGAGATGGGGAGTACCCAGATAGAGGTGGCAGGCAAGGCATTGTAAGGAGGCCAGAGGGTGAAAAATTAGAAGAGGGCACAGCAAAAATCTCAGGAAGCCTAATATATAAGGAATAGGTGAAGGAAAGGAAAGCCAGCAAAGGAACCTGAGAAGTGGGTGGCCCTGAGGAGAGGAGAACCAGGAGTGTTGTCAAGAGTCAAGGGAGGAGGGGTTTCCAAGGGAGGGGCAGCTAGTGGTGCCCAAGGCCAAGGGAGTGGAGTAAGATCAGGGCTACACAGGCCAGACGCAACGAGAAGGGCTTTGGTAACTTTTTGCTGAGATAGTGCTTTGGTTGACGTGAAAATCTGATCTCAAAGGACCAGAGTCAGAATGGGAAGTGGGAAGGTGGGAACAGAACTACTCTACACAGTCTCATTTTCTCAAGTCCACTCTGCTGTGAAGGGGAGAGAGAGAAAGAACACATTGCTGTAACTGTGTTACTAGACGTAACAGCATTGTAAATGTGCAAGAACTGGAGACCAAGATCTATACCTCTATTGATTTATCTGTGCTTTCATATAGATCAGATATGCTTCACTGAAGAAGTAAATGATTCAGTCTTCATTTTTAACTTGGGCAAAACAAATTCTAATAGCATTCATTATTACTTGGGTATTTATAAAAGATACATATTTCTTTATACACATATATGTAAATTTGTAACTCTCTGTGGTGATGGGTGTTAACTACATATTGTGGTAATCATTTATCAATATATACCTATATCGAATCATTGTGTTGTATACCTGAAGGTAATAGAATGTTATATGTTAATGATATCTTAATTAAAAGAAAGAGAAAACAGTTTCTTAAAAAAGATGACACTTTATTATATATATAGGCCCTCGTATAGGAAGCCCACCTCAAACAGAAACAGTACAGGGTAGTGTTTAGTAGTGTTAACCCTTGGAGCTACACCACCTCGGTTCCAACACTGGCTTCGCCTCTTAGCAGTTGTGCCTCCGTGAACAGGTTACTTAGCCAATATGTGTATCCTCATATTGTCAAATAGAGATAATAAGAGTAACTACTTTATAAGGTCATCCTGAATATTTCATTTAATTAGCCTGTATAAAGTGCCTAAGGCAGTGGCACACAGTAAGCGCTCAATAATTGCTAACTATTATAATTTTTTCATGGATTACCATTCTGTTTGGCACTAATCAGTTCAAAAGACATAGAAATTCTCCATACCTCATTTTTTGGTCTTTATCATTAATGTTGGGAATTTCTGAGAAGGTTCCCAACAAATGGTGTCTATCTACCCTGGGTGGATTCTGAACAAATATGAAATAAAAGTATGTCCAAGAGAGAACAACAGTGTTATGTTAATTACTGACAGAGGCCAGGCTGGAGGAGGTGGCTTAGAGAGAGGGCCCCGTGGGCCCTGTTAGCTGAACCCCAGAATGAGGTAGTGTTACCAGCGTCATAGAGAAGGTGGTCCCCCAGGTGAGGAACCCTACAAGGAAGAATGAGGAGGAACTCAGTGTTTGCAGGCCTGTTTAAAGAGTCAAGGGTGAGCTGAGCAAAGCATCTGGTTATTCCCTAAACTGACGAATCAGATTCCTCACTTCACCTCTTTAGGGACTAAGAGGGGGGAGGGTTGGAGAAGAGCTCAGGAGTGTGCTCAGTGAGAAAGCCCCTCCCCAAGGGGTTGGGCAGGAAAGAGCTCTCATCAACAAATATGGAGAGTCAGCCTATCTCCCAGCCCCCTGCCTCCCTCAGTCCTTGCTGAAAACAATGCCTGGTGAGCATGCTGTGACTTTTTATCCCTTTACTCTTTACTCCCATTCCTTTAAAGCAGTCTGTCCTTACACTGGCTTCTCTTGTGTCCGAATTCAGTTGTATCTTTAATATTTCTGTAAACTGTTTCACTACTTTTCTGTTTCCTTGAAAGTTGGCTTTCCTCTTAGGGACCCTCTTCACTTAAAGCTCTCTTTGATAGCCTGTAAGTTTCCCATTTTCCTCACCTGGCAGCTGGTGGGAATATTTTGGATATTTAATAGCTGCTAGTGGTACCAACCTACTGGAACACCAGCCATCCACTTCCGGCATGGAGCTGCAGACCAGTGGCCACAGGGCCACACGGAGATGGGAAAGATGTTGACAGCCTCCTTGCCAAATTTTAGGCACTGCCGTTCCATCTCAACAGCTTCTCCTTAGAAGTGGATACATGCATTACTCTCTACCGTATTCATCCTGCTTCCTCCTGCTCTGTAAGACACTCTTCTGCTTTACTCATTGATTTGAGCATCTGACTTCCCTTTTATTCTTCATCTCTTCCTCAGCTCTCATCCTTGGTGTCAATATCCATATTGATAATTTTTTGTATTTTGACTTCCAAGTTTCTTTTTACTTTGTCTCTAAGAGCCTTTCTCCCTATTCTGTTTCTAAGTCCCACAGACCTAGCCATACCTGGGACTCAGTTAACGTCTTGAGATGATCAAGCTCCACGAGACCAAGGGCAGAGTGTTCTCCAGAGCACACATGTTATTTTCCTACATTCCACCTGGCCACATGTATCTGAATACCACTGGTTTTGCCATGTTAGTTAGAGAGGAGCCCTCTGTTGCATCAAATAAGAATTACTTGCAACATCATTGGTCAATCAGTTTTCCTTCACATTAAAGTTATGGCCCTAATAAAGAGGGTACCTTTCATTAGCTTATTATATACCAGGATCATCTCTATCTTATTATATAACTTTGCATTTTTATCTTGTATATATGAGTCATTTACTATATTTCAGGTAGTTTGATTAGTGCTCATTTCGGTAGCATGTATGCCAACTAGATTGTCTAAAATGCATGTCGTTTAATATTTCCAGCTGTGCAACTCTTAGCTTTTAATTTTTTCCCTTCTTTCAAATGTGCCTCCCTTTCTCCTAATCTTTAGTTGCATAAATCCTGTATCTTTTCAGACACCATCCACCACTTCTACTCCATTTGAATTCCATCATAAGCCATTCCAGTGCTGTAAATTTCCTCTCTCCCTGGAATTTCTTGTCTCCTCCTTTTAAACCCCTGAGAGGGATAAGCAGATTCCTTGCTGAGCAGGGAGTCCAATGCAGGGCTTGAGCCCGGGAGCCCGGGATCATGACTGGAGCTGAAAGCAGAGATTTAACCAACTGAGCCACCCAAGCACCCCTCTTTCCCCCATTCTTTTTTTTTTAAAGATTTTACTTATTTACTTGACAGAGATCACAAGTAGGCAGAGAGGCAGGCAGAGAGAGAGGGAGAAGCAGGCTCCCTGCCGAGCAGAGAGCCCAACGAGGGGCTCAATCCCAGGACGCTGAGATCATGACCTGAGCCAAAGGCAGAGGCTTAACCTACTGAGCCACCCAGGCGCCTCTCTCTGCTCCATTCTTGATTGTGATCCTCCTAGTGTAATACGAGAAAGTGAAAAATGATGACAGTTCTTCTATAATTTGACCCCTTCTACTTACAATTGGTATTATGATTCTGAATGATTTTCTGTCATATTTACCACCATCTCTATTTTGTAAAAATCTTGCTTCCTCGTTAGCACCCCAAAAGCTCCCTTTGCTGTGGCCTTCCTTCATTCTTTTCTGAGAATGAGGCCATTTGATATATGCTCCTTTTGTACATTCTATATTTCAAATGGTGCTTTAATTGTGCTAAAGTCAATGTTGTCATGGCATTGCTCTAATTTATCATCATTTTTAGAGAATGTCTGCCAAATATTATAATAGCAGCTAATATTTATTGAATATCCATGTGCCAGACCTCCAGTAAATGCTTTACAGGCATTACCTCCTTTGAATATGGGTTGGTCATTGGAATTATGTAATAACCTAAGATTCAACACCTTGGGTTAATATCTCAAATATTATTTCACGGTCTTTTTGGATAACTTTGATTAGACTTTTAAATACTGAAGTCCAGTGTGTGAAATATTCTTTGCAATCTAAAAACAATATATACAAGTATATATTTCACTTAGATTGACAAAAGAGAAAATAGCTAATAATTTGAAATGTCATCCAGAAGATAGGCTCTTAGAAAATTTGACAATATTTTTTACTCCCTGAAAAAAATATGAATTGGAGGGGCACCTGGGGTGGGTTAAAAAATATGAATTGGAAATAAACTCAGTAATGTGAATGACATGGCCTAAGTTTTTTTGTTAGATTTATTTAATTCAGGATTATGTTAATTAAAATCTACTTCTCAGCTTAATGGTTAATAGAGATTCTTATTAACATATGGTTTCAAATGCCAGTGAAATTGTAAAACCTAATGAAAACAGAGTTCAAAGATAAAATTCTATCTTTCCTTTCTTTTATGAGCCTCCTAAAAATTCAGGGCACCCTTTTAAGAGCCCTCAGAGAAGATTAACCTTTAACATCATGACTACATCTAATGTTATCACATTCTACAATGTCACTGACACCACTTTTAGCCTTACCCAGTTGATTTTGCTAACGATACTGTAAAACTACTAACATTTCCTTTTCTCAAGTTAAATAGAGGAAGATACGGTCCCTCTCTTCTTTCCTTTCCCTCCTCTGGTTCAGCAGTTTCTGATGGCACTTTCTGAGAAGGTAGAAATGTTCTGTCTCTGTGCTATTTGGTGTGGTGGCCACGAGCCACAGGTTGCTTATGGAGTACTTGAAATGTGGCTAGTGCAACTGATGGCGTGAATTTCAAATTTTATTTCATTAACTTGAGTTTCAACGGGAATAGCTACATGTCAGTGGTCTCTACTATACTGGAAGCACGGCTTTGGTGTTCTTTTCAGCACACACTGAATTCCTCTTTCTCCTAGTCATCTTTATTCCCTTTCTGGGAGCAGAAATAACTCCTTTTACTATAACTGGTTTTTCTTGTACTAATAAAGGTATTTTCTTTCATTATAACTTGATTTGTAATCTATGGGTTTTTCCATAAACTAAAAATAAATTTCATTTGTCATAAAGATGCCACGTTGGACATTTAATTCTGTGCATTCCTTATGTGCCGGGAATAGTATGCATTTGTTTCCTTAATTTGGGTCATTGTATTCTTTTTTTTTTTTTAATTTTTAATTTTTTTTTTATTTAAGCTTTTTTTATTTAAACATATAATGTAACCCCATCACCCTCTCCCAACCCCTCTCCCCCCCCCACCCCCCTCAGTTTGTTTTATGACATTAAGAGTCTCTTTTGGTTTGTCTCCCTCCCGATCCCATCTTGTTTCTTTGATGGACCTACTTTGCAGATGGATCTTCACTTGTATATGAATATGTTGGGCTGTTTCGATCTCCCATCTTAAGTGCTGCCCCTACCGAAAGCAGTGGAGTAGAAAGAGTTCAGACTTCAGTTTGGATCCCAAATTCTTCTCTTGAGCAACTTTTTTTTCTTCTCCGAGCTGTGGTTCCCTCAGAGAACTGTTGTTAGGTTTCTTATATCAGAGCATATTCGGTTAACTTGCCTTTCTCCCACCTTGGTCCCACGGCTTTTTCATTTGGAAACCATGTAGTGCCTGATAATCCGTGCGAGTGCTCTGTAGATGTCTGTTTGGGGTGAGTCAGTGGAAAGCTGTATTTTATTTCTTTTTTTTTTTTTTTTTAAGATTTTATTTATTTATTCGACAGCCAGAGATCACGAGTAGGCAGAGAGGCAGAGAGAGAGAGGAGGAAGCAGGCTCCCTGCTGAGCAGAGAGCCCGATATGGGGCTCGATCCCATGACCCTGGGATCATGACCCGAGCCGAAGGCAGCGGCTTTAACCCACTGAGCCACCCAGGCGCCCTTGTATTTTATTTCTATATATGCTCCTGCTGGCTCACTCACACCGTTTGCTCTCTTTTTCCTAGCTGTGTACATTGGGAGAAGGAATAAAAACTTTGAAGAAACATTGAAAAGTAGAGGCTTTAGTGATTTATTTATTTTCGAGAGAGAGCGTGAGCAGGGGGTAAGGGCAGAATGAGGTGGAGAGAGAAAATCTCAAGCAGACTCTGTGCTTAGCTTGATGTGGGGCTCGATCTCATGACCCTGAGATCATGACCTGAGCTGAAATCAAGAGTGGGACACAATCTGCTGAGCCACGTGGGTGCCCCAAGACTTTTGCAATTTCAAATAGATATTAACAGTTTTGTCCATGTTATATTTGAATGATAGGGTCATTTTATGTTTTATGTTTTATGGGTCCTTACCTTCTACGAAGTCTTTGTATTATATATTTTTAAAAAGAGTGGGTCACTTAAAAATGTGTAGAGACTTGTAAAATAAATGATTCAGTGTAATGAGAGCTAACTTGTATAAAGCACATTCTGTAGTAGAGATCATCCTAGGTTGATACATCCAGTGAAAGTATTTCTACTTTTGCACTTTTGAAACACATGTTCTGTACCTGAATAATAAACCGAAACAGTGAGAATCAGGATGATAGAAGTCAGTTATCCAGAACGTGAGTGCTCGCAGATACGAGTTAGATAAAGAAATGTTCTAAGGTTCTGAAAATATGATTGATGACTGACTGATCGTCTTTAGTTGTAAGAAAGGGGAAGCTTTAAAATGTTCCGAGTAAAACTGAGAAAGTGCAAGTACACCAAAAATAAGTTTAAGGTTTCTACTTACAAAGCATTCGACCCAGTGCCCAAGAAAAGGCTTTCATCTTGAAAGATGAAAGAATTAAATTGAAACTAGAACACTGAAGACTACTATGGAAGCATGCATTTATTTGGGCATATGGTAGTAATCCACTGAACATATAGTTATAATCTACTGGAGAATAACCAGAGCAGATTTTCCAGGCAAAGATTCTGCCAGATCAGCTTACTTTTTAGGATGGAGAAAGGAAGATGCAGAGAAGTACGGACACCAGTGTTACCTCATTTATTTCAAAGTCACTTCAGTATCTCTCTATAAAAAGCATTGCCTTCATCTTTATGAAAAGTCCTGCAGGTTCTGAATGTGATAGATTTCAGTGATCAGTTTCATTATTTTATGCGGTCAAAAGAGTTAATTACATTGGGGGAAAACATTTGTATGCTTTTCAAAACGATGAGTATGTGTAACCAGATTTCAAAGGAATGCAACATCTGATTCAGTTATTGATTAAAGAGTTAAGCTACAGACATTGAAGAAGCAGGATCAAATAATCTAAAATAAAGGTCAGGGTATGTGCTTAAGTGCTTTGCACACAGAGACACTGAAGCACATCTTGACTGACGTCTAGCTGACGTCTGTCTTTTTTTTTTTTTTTGCATTTAAAAATACTAGAAAGAAATTGCAATACCTCCATCAAATGTATTTATGGCAAAATGATTTGTAACTGGCAGAGTTTTCAGTTAATATAATTGAAATTATTTAGTTCTGCTCTGTGACAAGTAAAATTACTATTTATCATGGATAGGTAATTACATATTTGGCCTAAAATTAATCAATATGAACACAGAAAAGCTGGCACTCGTGCAGAATCAGGATCTAATTAAAGCAAAATTTTGTAAAGTGAGGTCAGTCGTACCACCTGTAGAATGAATAGAAAAGATTATAAATGCAAGAGAATAGAACAAACTTTAGTCATACAATTCTCAAAGAATTATAAAATACCTCAGACTTCTTTCTGTATTTACAAATAATTTTTTATTATTTCATCTAACTTTTTTGAATAAGATATGTAGTTTTAGGCTTTGAATAGTTTGTCTTATATTAGCCAGCTGACAACCGAACTATAAATAGATTGCCAAATAACTGGCCTTTTGTACGTGACCACAAGTTGGTTCACGGTATTTCAGAGATACGCAGAACTCCATCTTTTTTTTAGCCAAGAACAGTGGCTGATAAACCATGGTTTTATTTTATGAACTAGAGATGAACTAGAGATCAGATTGTTCTTCTGAAAACATTATGAACTTTTAAACAAAGACAGGATATTGTTGAATGTCTATTGCTGGAGTACCACCTAATGTGATCAATGGGAAAATACCTGTTTGAATTAACTACAACAGAACTCTAAGCTTTAGGAACAGAGGCTCAAGTCAATCAGATGTCCAAAAAGGAAATTAGTAGTGGCTATCCCTGGTTTACTGGTCTCCTATTACTCAGGGAAGGAGCAGTTTTGTGGAAGAGGGATCATGATGCCAATGTCAAGGTGATGGCTAACTGAGAGGATGTGAAGCCTGGTCAACAGAGATTTCTTGCACCTGAAGTTGCCCCAAATTAGTCATCTTTGGTGGCCATCATGTCTTCAGTCTTTGGAAGTTGGTGTGTAACAAGGCTTAGGTCTATTTCCATCAGCCCTGCACCTCTCAGTCTGAAAGGTCAAGGTAATTCCATTTCACACAATGGAGTACTTAAATCCACTTTCACCATCTGCCCACTAGGATGGTGCAGGGTAGAGTAAATGCTGACTTATAGAGTCCCTGGACTTCTTTCTGACTGTTCCCCCTTTTCAGATTCAGCCCATGACATGTGGGCTTGAGACTGGGTGAGTGGGCTTTCTTCAGGGCCCCAAATTTGTGCTTTTATTTGCATTTCTGTTCTCAAGGGCCTTTAACTCTCATCAGAATCTTAAATCACATAAAAATGTATTTCTAAAACATGGTTTCCTCCATACATGTTCATAACTTAAGAATCTGAAGGTACTTTTCTGTACTAAAAACAGAAATTGTTATCGAACCAAAGACCTCACCTTTAGACCAGAGTATGAAGTACTGTAATCGATGACGTTGCCCAGTTGTTTTCTATTCACAGTAGACATTTGTCACGGGACACCAGTCAGTCTTAAGCCAAATAGCATTCTATCCAAGCAATGGCTAATTGTTTTCCAACTTTTTGGGGTAAATATTAGTGACATTCTGCTTTCAGTAATTTATTGAGTTTTAAGGGAAATTAAGACAGTAATTTGCTTTCCTAAAAAAAATTAATTAGCTCTTTTAGAACCAAAATTAACATGGGCCTGTTGTACATAGTCAATTAGTACATAAATATATAAAAATTAAGTGTTTACTGTGTTTTCAGTAGTAACCCCATCTAATATGTATTATTCCAAACATGTTATATGCATATAGTTGCTTTCTGTTCTTCTCTCAGCCCCTGTCTTCATATATGCGGATAAAAGGAGAAGAAAATTATATCTGTGTATGCATATAAGCTATACATAAGCTACTGAAACTTGCTTTTATAATTTTACATTATATCATGGACATTCATCTTGAAAGACTCATGTTTATGCCTTTGTGGCATGTAGTTATCTGTTTTAAATTTTGATAGATATTATTAATATCTGCATATCTTCTTCAAAGTAACTGTTTCTTATGGGATTTTTTTTTAACAAAGAGTTAGCCTCTTTCTGGGATGTGACATTAGTTAGTCATACAAGGTTATCAGTCTAAGGGAAGATATATAATATTTGAACACAATTCAGACTTCTAAATGTGGTCAATCCTCTCTTTCAACAGGGCCCATTTGGAGGCCAGTGCGGAGAAGTGGAACAGGTTGCTGACGTCTTTAGAAGAACTGATCAAATGGCTGAATGTTAAAGATGAAGAGCTTCAAAAGCAAATGCCCATTGGGGGGGATGTCCCAGCCTTACAGCTCCAGTATGATCACTGTAAAGTAAGTTGACCGCATACGGTGGGGATCTTTTTAATTTTTAAATTTAAATTTTTTTAAAATTTTCAATTAGCCAACATATAATACATCATTAGTTTTTGATGTGGTGTTCATCAGTTGCATATAACACCCACTGCTTATCACAACACGTGCCCTCCTTAATACCCATCACCTGTTGGCCCCATCCCTCTCCCCACCCCCATTCCCTTCTATAAGCCTCGGTTTGTTTGATTCATTTTGATTTTGGCAAAGTAAATACTTAAAATTCTAGATAAATATCTGAGTTGAAGAAATCAACACAGGATTTCACCCTTACCTCCCATTTTATTTATTTATTTATTTATTTTATATATAGATTTAATTTATTCAGGAGAGAGAGTGTGAGCAGGGGGAAAGGCCATGGGAGAGGTATAGAATCCTCAAGGAGACTCCCTGGTGAGTGTGGAGCCCAATGTAGGGCATAGTCCCAGGACCCCGAGATCATGACCTGAGCTGGAACCAAGAGCTGGACGCTTAACCAACTGAGCCACCCAGCTGCCCTCCCACTCCCCATTTCTAATTGTCATTATTTAGACACTTAATTTAAGTTGCATGTATTACTTCCATTTGTTTCAAATTAATTTGTCTCTTCATATTCAATTAAGTTTTTTCAAACATTAAAGGTCTCTAAAGCATCGTATTGTTTTTAGAGTATGATAACACTTACCTAACTTTCTAATAGATTTTAAAATATTGACATATTATATTGGGGACATTTTTTTACTCCAAGTGAGTCTCAAATTCAGAAGGCATAGAGTTATAAAGAATTTCAGAGTATCTTGTTTATAATAAATAGAAGTAAAGAAATAAGGACCTGTAAGTGTAAGAATATGGAATAAAGTCTTTTTTTTTTTTTTTAAAGATTTTATTTATTTGATAGGGAGAGACACAGTGAGAGAGGGAACACAGGCAGGAGGAGTGGGAAAGTCAGAAGCAGGCTTCCCACCGAGCAGGGAGCCCGACGCGGGGCCCGATCCCAGGACTCTGGGATCATGACCTGAGCCGAAGGCAGGCGCTTAACGACTGAGCCACCCAGGCGCCCCTATGGAATAAAGTCTTAAAGCAAATGAGGGCCAATGTATTTAGTTCATTTTATATGTTTTATTTTTCTGAACTTAGACCTTTTTTTTGAGTTACATTTTTATTCTGCTCAAATTTCTGTCTCTGTGCAAATTTATACTTTTACTCTGAGAAACAGATATGCTGAAATGTTATCAACGCACATGTTAATTCTTAGAACTTTGTATTATTTAAATTCGTTGCCTTATGAACTTTCTATTTGTTTTTTTAATGTTCCTTCATTCTCATTTTCTCATGTACTATACATCGGCTTGTTTTGGTATATATATATATATTTTTTACTCTTCACATGCAGTGCAAGTTCTCCTTCTAAATCTTTACATTTTAATGTGACTTTAGAATTAGATTCCCATTGGAAAAGCCACAACAGTAATGCATGCATCTTCTAAAGGAAGAAAGGAAGATGTCATCTAGTAATAAGTTTGCTTCAAAATGATAAGACTTTGAAATTTGTTTTACTTTGGGCCCTTGTGACTAGGTTGTTCAAATTCCCGTTTGGGTAAATTTTCCCTTTCTACTTGAAAAGAGACTGTGATGGAGAAATAGTTCTAAGATAAGAAAGAAGACAGTGTTGGAATATAACATGCAAAATAATCATAACAACAACAGCAAACAATCATAGAAGATTTTAAATCATTGATTTAGGAAAATCATGTTTCTCCTTTTTTCAGCTTTCCTTTCTTTTAATTATTCATATACATTTTTTTGTGGATTTAGATGATGAAATAGAATAATACAAAGCTCTTCTAATGGAAGTGCTCTGTTAAGTAATAAAATCTGCTTGTGACCATGTTCTGCTAGTTTTGATTAAAACCTAATTTTTCAGGCATGAAATGATTTTCCTCTTCTGACTTTAGCAAGTAAAGTGCACATCAGTGTTACCAGTAAGTGCTGGCTATGTTCTTTCTAAGCCCTCCTCCAAGCAAGGTCAGCCTGTTCTAGGCTGTGTTTCACTTAGAGTCTTAGAGTACAGTTGCTCTGCACCAGCCCTTTAGGCCCAGGCATTTAGATAATATAATACTGATAGTGATGCTGATGATCACACTGGTTCATCCATTCAGCAAGTATTTATTGAGTGTGTAATATGCGCCAGGCACTATTCTAAGCATTGATGAGTCAACAACAAAGATAATCTTCTTGCTTGAGTCCGTGTAGTAAGAGACAGACACTAGACAAGCAAAAAATATATAATACGTCCCATGGTAATAAATGCTATGAAAAAGGTAAAGCAAGGTCAAGGAGAGAAGAGAGAAGGGAGAGTATAAACGGCAGAGGTGCTGTTTTATGTGGAGGAGGTCAGGAAAATGCCATAAATGAGGTGGTTTTTGAGAGGAGAACCGATGCAAATGTGAGGCAGCAAGTAATGCTGCTCCCTGGGAAAGACAACGTAGGGGAAAGGGGTACTTACACCAGGCCGTGGAGGCTACAATGTTCTGGTCATATCTGAGGCATAGCATGGATACCAGTGTTGTTGAAACACGGAAGTCCAATAGAGAGGTAGGAACTGAGGTTGGGCCGGAGGCAGGGGGAAGGGGCTGAAATTACACCAGTACTCGAAAGTCCTTCGTAAGGGCTTGGCTTTCACTCCAAGGGAGATGGGAAACCATGGAAGGTTTTGATAATGATAATGCTGTGATCTGACTTATATTACACAGATGAAATTATGAAGAATAAAAAATAGAGGGGTTATGAAGAGTAAAAAATAGAGGGGTTCAGGAATGTATTTCAGTAATCCAAGAGGGGGGATGGTGATGACTTAAACAAGATATAAAGGGAGAAGTAGAAAGTAACTGCTTTCTAAATATATTTGGGAAGAAGCAACAGGATGTGTCCACGGGTTGGAAATGTGGACTACCTGAGAAAGAGAAAGACTTATAGTGGCAGGAATCAGGTTTTTGGACAAAGCAAATGGGACAGTGCCTGGAGGGAGAATGTGGGTTCAAGTAATGACTTTATAAGAATGAGGACAGATTCTACATGTTTCTATGTTGATGGGAATGATCTTGTAACATGGGGAAAGTTAATGATGCAGGAGGGAGATTACCAGGTAGGAGGTGGGATGGGATCCAGGGTGCAAGTACAGCAGTTGGTCTCAGGTAGGAGGGCAAAGAGATCATCCAGTCTAACAAAGGTAGGTTTGTAGGTTTGTGCATGGGAACATTCAGATGTCCTCTTCTGATTGCCTTCATCTTCTCAGTGAAATAAGGAGCTAGGTCATCAACTGAATACGAGAAGAAGGAAGATGATGTAGAGGTTTGGGAAATGAGGAGGCAGAAAATGTAGTCTAGAAGTGGCTGAGTTAAACTAGGAACAGAATGTACAAGAAGACCACAAGGTAGTGCTCATGAATTTAAAGTGAGAATAGCCAATGTGAATGCTTTTCTTTGTCCATGTTGAGTTACTTCACTGAAGATAAGGAGTGAATTGGAAAGTTGAATTGAACCAAGCACATGTGATGGGGGAGAGAGGGGCAAACGGGTTACAGAAATATAAGGGAGCTATGGTAAATGATGGCACATGGAATTGGGGCTGGGGAAAGGGAGATCTGAGGATATCGGAGAGGTGAGGGACAGTAAAGTGTTGTTAGAACTCAATGAATGGGACACGGCAGGGGGGCTGAGACATCATTCAAGTTGGGGACCTTGGGAGCGGCACAAACTGTAACGAAGCTGGTTGTAGTCAGAGGAGGGGTGCTAGAGGGGCATTTATTGTTAATGACAATCTCCAGTGTCTTTTTGCAGGAGTGAATTGCACAGGTAGGGTGGAGAACAGGGTCCTTTGGGAGGAGTAGATAAGAAGCTGAGAGGTGGAGTTAGCTGCAAAATCATCTGCAGGACAGTAAAATCACCAGGACCAGGAGAGAGAGCCTGATATCAAAATGATGATTATGAGAAGGAGGGTGATGGTGGATAGGTTGGGATTGGTGTAGTTTGGAAAAATGGTGTTTTCTTTTCACATTCCTTTTATCTTTTGAGTCTTACACCCTTGGTTGGGGAAGAGGGAGAGGAGTAGTGTAAATTGGATATAGTTTAGCACTGCTTTCTAAATTTCTCATGCCTGCTACTGGATTTTTTCATGGGTCATTATTGTGTGTTTGTCACAGCTGCCATCACTTAGCACGCTGTGCGTAATCCAGATGGCTTCTGAGGGATGTTCTTTATCAGTAAGTACGACTTATCCGAGTTTCCATTTAATGGTCTGTACTTCTTTGAGTTTATATTAGAAAGTTTATATGAATAGCACTGATTGAGTTTCTGAGTGTGGGGCCAGGGGCCTTCTCCCCTCATTTTTATACCTTCACTGGAAATAATTCTTTGTGGAATTTCATGTTGACTGTAGGTTCTGGAATATGATACTTTATTGTAATCTGTCATGGTCTGCCTTCCAGTTTATCAATGATCTAAAACTACAGGCTTTCTTACTGTCACCTATTATTAATGTTTTGACATGAGCTACATTTTTAGCTCTGAGAACTGAGCAGCCTCTCATGCCAGAAGTAATTTATGGAAGAGATTTCCAATTAAAGTTGGTGGAGGTGTGTGTTCGTTTGTGAGGACCTCCATAACAAAGCACCACAGACTGAGTGACAGAAAAGAAATTAATCTTCTCACAATTCTGGAGGCTGGAAGTCTGAGATCAAGGTGTCTGCAGGGCTTATTTTTTTTTGAGGCCTCTCCCCTTGTCTTGTGGATGGTCATCTTTTCCCTGTGTCTTCAACTTGCCTTCTCTCTATGAGTATCTGTCTTCTAAAACTGCTCAAAATGCCCTCTTTTTATAAGAACACCAGTCACATTGGATTAGGGCCGACCCTAATGACCTCATTTAATTTAACTATTTCTTTAAAGACCTTATTTCCAAATGCAGTCACATTCTGCCAAAAATAAGCTTTTTTCCTACTGTCAAGTATAATGTTTTTAATCACTATACATTATTATAGAGAGGGCAAATCACTATGCATTAGTATTATTAGGGCATTTATTTATTTATTAAATACTTTATTTATTTGACAGAGACAGAGAGAGATTACAAATAGGCAGAGAGGCAGGCAGAGAGAGGGGGGAAGCAGGCTCCCTGCTGAGCAGAGAATCTGATACTGGGCTTGATCCCAGGACCCTGAGATCATGACCTGAGCCGGAGGTAGAGGCTTAACCCACCGAGCCAACCAGGCATATTAGGGCAATATTTACTTATTTTTTAAAAAAGATTTTTAAAAATTTACTTATTTGACAGAGAGAGATCACAAGTAGGCAGAGAGGCAGACAGAGGGGGATGGGGGAGCAGGCTCCCTTGCTGAGCAGAGAGCCCGATGGGGAGCTCGATCCCAGGACCCTGAGACCATGACCTAAGCTGAAGGCAGAGGCTTAACCCACTGAGCCACCCAGGCGTAGGGCAGTATTTAAAGACACAACACCTGCCTGTGTTTATTTACCTTTCTTACCAAACTTTGCCAGCCATAACCATTGAGTAAATCTAACTGTATTTGAACCTCAGCCTTGCCAATGTTCTAACCTAAATTCTGTAAATTATCTGTAATCTTTTCTTACATTTAAAATCCCTTTGGGTGTACATGTGGTTACTCTATTTCAGGACAGCTTTTTCTTTTTATGTCCTTGGAGAATGTCTTTCCCCCACCTTCAGATTTTTTTATGAGGAAAAAAAAAAATCTTTATTTAGAATTAGAATGATTAATGATTAGAACTGGAAGAGGCCCAAGAAATAGTTTGGTCCTATCCCCTTATTGATAGTGGAAGAAAATGAGAGCCATGGTGTGTTTTGATGAAATCTGAGTTTTCATCTCTCCTTTCCTTTCTCATTCCAAAAACCCTTAAAATCATTTGCCCAGGTGTCTGGTGGTTTCTAGGGTGGCAGAGCAACACAGATACACAGAACACAGTCCCTGTCTGCATGGCATTTAGTCAGGTGAGGGCCTGTGCCTGCCCTTCTCAAACTTACAGTCCCTGTTTCTTCCCTGTGTTATAGAAATCATTTCCAGCAGGAATTGTGGCTGAGCTGTGCACTGCACATTGCTGTCCCAGATCTTTGGTTGTCTGCCCAAATATCCATTTCTCTAAACCCCAACTTCAGTCCCTTGGTGCTAACTCAAGCCTGCTATCTGTTCTTGTACGCTTTTATTACTGATCTTTTCTATTTAAGAGATGCTATAATTCTTTTCAATTAAAACATGATGATGTAGCTTTAAACAGAACAAAATAATCTTTAAACTATTTTTTCACTGGTACATTTAGCATTAAATTTAGGTGCCTTTTAGTCTTTTTCTGTTATTATAAACTGCATTTTTTTCTAACTTCTTGCTATTTTTGATCTTTAATTGTCATAGTAAAGTTTAAAAGATCTCTTTAATTTTAAAGAACTCTTGCTTTATAGCTTAAAAGTACATAGTTAGAATCAACCAAAATCAACCCTTAGATGGCTTGATACTAATATTAGGCAAGTTTTGTTTTTTTTTTTATTCTTAAAATTTCCTCGTAGAAAAAGTGGGACCTTGTATTTGACTTCTCATTTACACGTCTCTTCTTGCAGATAGCTGTCTGGATTACTTTATTTTGAACAGTGCAGTACTGTGTCAAACTAATGGGGCCTAATGTCTTCATTCTAAATTAGAATATCTAGCGATTCCCAGATGGATTTTTTTTTAAGGGAGACAAAGAAATTTAATAGTGATTTATTTACTATTCTAGGAGATACGATCTCATAAATGCAAGTCTTGAATGTCATTGTACACAAGTCTTTTCAAGATCATCTTAAAAAGCAATATGACATGACTTTCTGTTGTGGTCCAGACACATGCACATTCACAAAATGCATTAGAAACCACCCGTGCTGACGTCCCACAAATGAGCACTCAAGTTTTACATTAAAATTTCCAGTGGCATTACATACAAGGAGAAGAACAAAGCTAGGTGTCCACAGGTGGCTGTGGGCTTACTGTGTGCTAGAAAACCACTATGTGACTTAAAAGCTGTTTCCAGGGATGTCAAACTCTGATGTCAAAGACTTATGTGAAGCATTTAAGCAAGATAATTCCAAGTAGACCTGACTAAAGTGCTGACTACTTTAAATGTCAGCACTTTATCCTCAGCACTTTACGAAGTTGAGTGAAAATCTTTTTTGGCTCTTCCCCTCTGGAGAGTGGCATATTAGGCTCTATTTGGAGGCATCTTCTGTTGGGACTTTCTATACAAATTTAGTGAACTAGCTTCCGGGCTTAGGTCGATGTGGTTTCGGTACTCCCCTCCTCCACTCACTAGCTCCATGATCAACACTCTGGAGCAGATTGTCCCATCTCTTCAGTCCTGTTTCTGAACATCAGCATAGATAAACCACTTAGCTGAGTGCGTTTAGTAAGTGCTCAGTAAACAATGGCTGCTTGGAGTCCTTTTTAAACTGGGACCTATATTTTCTAGTGTATTTTCTTTTAACTTGTTCTGTGTCCAGATTTTTTTTTAAAGATTTTATTTATTTATTTGACAAAGGGAGGCACAGCAAGAGAGGGAACACAAACAAGAGGAGTGTGCGAGGGAGAAGCAGTCTTCCCGCTGAGCAGGGAGCCCTATGTGGGGCTCAGTCCCAGGCTCCAGGATCATGACCTGAGCTGAAGACAGATGCTTAACAGCTGAGGCAACCAGGCGCCCCTCAAATTTTTAATTTTTCCTCAGATTCATGATGTTTGGGAGATTGCAAGTTTTGACATCATAACTTACATTTACTATTTTTGCCTATTGATGGCTTCTGAGATAATTTAGACAACTCAGGAAATGGGATGAAGTCATTGAAACAACATGTTTGAGAATTTATATGGGATAAGATACGAGTCTAGAAACTGCAAGATGATTAATTTCTTGTTCTTAGTAAAAGAAAACAGCTTATCATGGAAAGGCCAAGCTCGTAGGACCTGTTTGAATGCCCTCCTTAGTTAACTTATCAAAGGTTTATAGGCAAATGATAAATGTTTAATTATGAACCTAATTACCTTTAAATGCAATCTTTGAATGTTACCATAATCTGTAAGTAAAGAAACAGAATTAACATGTATGATCTTACATTTGCATTTGCATGACCTTATCCTGGGTCCAGTCTGTTGAAAACAATGTTAAATGTACAAAGGGCAATAAGGCACAGCCTCTGCACTCCAGTGACACATTTTAATAATTTCTTTTCATAGCAGCTCTGTGCTTGTGGCTGTATCCAGGTGGAATATTATATATTTAAATATCTAGAGAATGGCTCTGAGACTTTTAGTTAAAATGGTCGTGTAAGGTCACACTTCAGATCACCTTGTCTGCTTAAATATCTAGGAATCATAGGTAAAAATGTAACAATCCCTACCCCCAGCCCTCCGCTGCCCAGAAACCAAACATGGCAAAGTTGGGTTCCAGAACACAGCAGACATTCTGTAGACCAGAAACAAAACAGAAAAGCACAATGATGAGTAGGGTTGGTGGTGCTGGGGAAGAGTCCCAGTCCTGGATACCGAGTAAGCAGAAAGCCCCAGAGCAGTCTTTGCTTAAAATTTCTCTCTTACCTGTTGAAATGAGTGACTCACACATTGGCATTTTTTCTTGTGTAAAAAAAAAAAATTGTCCCAGGAATGGATACTATAAAACATCAATGTATTTTGGGCCTTTAATTAAATGTTTATACTTTGGATAAGTAGGATATTTTAACCAGTGACTCAGAACATTGATAGGTTTTCAGCAACAACAATAATAAATACTTTGTTCAATGTTTTAACAGCACATGCACCTAGGAAAACTCATTAAATAATAATAAAATAATTAATAATATGTCAAAGGGCTCCGAGAGTAAAGTGTTTGGCCCTGGGGTTGGCACATAGTAAGGAGTGGTGCTTATCTCCTTCCATAACTGCTGGGAGTCTATCTTGATAGGTTTGATCATTTTTGTCTAGGCTATATGAGTTCTTTTAATTAAATAAAGGTCTAGGCTATATGAGTTCTTTTAATTAAATAAAGGTATATTGATACCTATTGTTTACCATCTAATACTGCCTTGTAGAAGTAGTCCCCCGTCACTATCTAGGATTAACTTATAAAATTAGAGTCACCATCCAATCTTTACAAGTATCAGTTTGTAAACAACACAATCATCAATTTTTTTCTCAGATGGCTATTATTTAATATCCTCAAGTATCAAAATAAATTACTACTTTAAAACATATAGTTTTTGGGGGCACTTGGGTGGCTCAGTCATTAAGCGTCTGCTTTTGGCTCTTTGTTAAAAAAGATTTTATTTATTTATTTGACAGAGAGAGACTTTTTAAATCTCTTTTTAAAAAAGATTTTATTTACTTATTTGACAGAGATCACAAGTAGACAGAGAGGCATGCAGAGAGAAAGGGGGAAGCAGGCTCCCCTCTGAGCAGAGAGCCCATTGCGGGGCTCTATCCCAGGACCCTGAGATCATGACCTGAAGGCAGAGGCTTAATGCGCTGAGCCACCCAGGCACCCAGAAAATATAAATAAAATCTTAAAATAAAATAAAATAAATATATAGATTTTAAAAAACACATGGTATTTTTAATGATTTTTAGAATAAATGGATATAGTTGAATTTTCCAATTTAATGACCCAAATTTTTCATATGATTTTCTAAGTTTTATAAAAAGTGAGGTCACTTGTATGCAGCTTCACTTTCTAGAATGTGAGCTTATCATTCAGTCAACACTTACTTAGAATGTACCTACGACACACATTGCATTCATCTGTAATGTTAAGGATTTATTTCAAATTACAAGCTGTAGCCTGGATAAAATTGCAGACGTGGTGTTTGTTATTCACTCTGCACTTCACTTCCTACAGTATGTAAATTCTCAGTTACGTGGGGCCAGTTGTCAGAGCTGTGGCACCCTTTCTCCAATAGAATGCATGTTTGATTTTAGGGAAGAAAATCACCAAAAATAATTGAAATGTCTGGTTCTGGTATAATTTTCTGTAGGTTTAGGTCCATGCCCTCAGGGCCCCTCTGTCCTTTTCTTAACTCAATTTAATTCCTCTGTTCAAACCTCATTATATAAGAGTCAGGACATTTGGATCTGAAACTGACTTGCGGAAATACATTTGCAATTTGCTTACTAAAGTAACAAAATCGAATATTATCTTTAAATCAGCAACAAGCACCATGAAATTGAGGCTGGTGTTGTGTGTGGGATTGTTCTCCCTACTAAAGTAATCAGAGATTCTACCTGCAAATCTGTAATTTTGAGGGCTTGCTGTGTGATGAAGTTACCAAATATGGGAGACTGACCTTTTTCTAAACTTGATTAAATTAATTTATAAGTTCCCCCTCCAGGCTTTGGCACCTCTTTGACTTCCTTATTAAATGCAGAGCCCACTAAAGACTGTGAGTAAAGCTGTCACTTGCATTCCTTCCCGAAGCAGGAGTTCTAGAAGTGAGGTTACACCTACGGGCCACACTCCATTTAGTTGTCTGCAGCTGACTTACCTCCTACGCCTGACAGGTGTCATTGGGATTTTACCCCAAAGGGGCGTGGAATATCCAAGTTTAGAGGGAAAGTCAAGGCAGCCTTATAGCTGGCACTGTCTGGTGGTGAAATTGAGAGTGGACCATAAAGGTAGCAGGAAGGAGAGGTTTGGGAGACCAAGCAGTTACAGTCCATCCTCTGAATATAACAGCCCATATCCAATGAATTGCCTCTGGGCATAATTAGCCCAGTTTCATTTATCCACCAGTTTATGTATTCATTCAACAAACTTCTGTGTTGCTACTGGTATTTGCCATATACTTTGCTAGGCACTAGGCATCTATCACTTCGGAAGACTAATTTTGCTGTCAGGGATTTCACCATCTGGCCACGGAGACAAGCTTGAAAAAACTAACCACATTGGATACCAAAAGCATGGTATTGTGAGCATGAGCCCACGGCCAGGGAAGCCCACATGAATCAGGGTTTTCTGGACTTGGGAAGACTGGGTAAGTCTTCACAGAGCGAGTAGCCTCCAAGCTAAAAAGAGATCTTGGAATAAGAATTCATTGAAGACTATTACCAGAGCTCCTGGAGGGAAAATCCTCCAAATTAGTCATGGCATGACTTGGAGTATGCACTAGGGCAAGAGGTGTTGCTTCCCTTCCTTTTCAATTTTACTTGAAAGAGGAAAAAAAATACAAGTTCAGCACCTAATATGGTGCCTGGTAATAGTAGATATTAAAGATACTTGCCAAATGAAGGAATGCATTTATGTGTGCATGTATTTTTGAAATGTGTAGGGAAGAATACTCTCTTATAACTGTGAGAAGCTGGAGGATTCCTATCATAGTTTTAACGTTCATACTTAGTATTCTGATTCAGGCATCATTTTTTATGTCAATGGGGTAGAACCAAAATGAATTTATATATTAAATGTTCATTTAGGGATGTTAACCAAAACTTTTAAAGTTCTATGAAGGAGAATTTTTTTTTTATTTTGTCTGCATACTAATGAAAAGTAAGCCTGTTTTCTTTCCTTTTTCTCATGTAGTTTTATTAGTGCTATCAAATTTAATGACTCTTCAGCCCTTTTTTGTTGTCATACTGTAATGACTTCAGATCCATATATGCTGATTTAGCTTTGAAAGCAAGTTGGGGAAAAAAGTACATTACATTCTAACAGATTCTCCTTATGTTTGTATCATTTATTTTTTCTGCTTGTATTCTCCAATAAGTACTTAAGTATTTTTTTTTTTTTTTAAACCAGAAGCTAAGAAAGCCTGCTGTACCAGCAATACTTCTATTCGTTAGAGTGGAGATGCCTTGCTTCTAGGGCCAGGTTCTTGGGTGTGTGTCCTATGCTTTATGGGATTACCTAAAGCTCCACTCTTGCGAGGGCCCTGCATGTGGTTGAATGCTCTGCTGCTGCCATCTTGAAATTCTTAGTAACATTTGAACAAGGGGCTCTTCGAATTCTGTGGTCAGACATGCTGGCATTAAGAAAAACATTAATGTTTATAATTTGGCATATGTAAAAAAACACTTTTACAATGAAAGCCTCTTAAAACTTACTGCAACCATTCTCTTTCTCACGTAAGCCATCCTGAGCCTCCGCTCTCACTTAGATGCCCCTCACTGTAACTTCTTCTGTCTCTGTGTGCTAGTGTCAGCTGCGATATGACTAGGGATCTATTTTCAGTCCTTCTTTTCCTGCCAACTCACTAACTATTGCTCTGTTCAGTCTCTTTACTTGACTTCGAGGACTCTTCCTACTGCCCTGGTAGCTCCTTCTCAACTTCCTCTGCTGGCCCTTCCTTCTTTCCTCAGCCTCCTAAACTTGGGGATGCACCAGGCAATTCTCTATGCCCATCCCTTCCTGAACTCATTCTCTGGTGTTATATGCCTTTTATATGCCAGTCACTACTGAATTATATCTCTTTACATGTCATCTCTACTTGGATATCTAATACACATCTCCAACTTAGTAAATCCAAACTGAATTCCTGAACTTGCTGCTCAAAATCATTCTACCTGATCTTCCCCCAGTGGAAAGAATTCTGCCATTGCTTAGATAAAAAATTAAATAATCACCTTCAATCTAATCTTTCTCTTATATTCCCTCCATTAGAAAATCTTGTTGGTTCCATGTTCTGGTTATGTCTTACCATCTATTGGGAGCTACAATTATCAGTCTCTGTTTTTTTTTGTTTTTTTTTTTAAGATTTTATTTATTAATTTGACAGAGAGAGACATAGCGAGAGAGGGAACACAAGCAGGGGGAGTGGGAGAAGGAGAAGCAGGCCTCGCACTGAGCAGGGAGCCCTATGCGGGGCTCCATCCCAGGACCTTGGGATCGTGACTTTTTTTTTTTTTAAAGATTTTATTTATTTATTTGACAGACAGAGATCACAGGTAGGTAGAGAGAGAGGAAGGGAAGCAGGCCCCCTGCCGAGCAGAGAGCCCAATGTGGGGCTCGATCCCAGGACCCTGGGATCATGACCTGAGCCGAAGGCAGAGGCCTTAACCCACTGAGCCACCCAGGCACTGCCCCCTCTGTTATTCTTAATACAGTGGCCAGAGTGTTCCTATTCCAATGAATCAGAACTCTAGTGGTTTCCTATTTAGTTCAGAATAAAAGCCACTGTCCTCAGAATGGTCCACAAGACCCTACATGGTATGACCTACCTTCCACTCACACCTTGCTCACTTCATTCTTACTATTTTCTCTCATGAAGTCTGGTTTCAGCCACACTGGCCCCTAGCTGTATCTTCAGTTGCAGCACCGTGTTGTCTTCTGTACTTAGAATGTTCTTTCCCATCTATCCACATGATTAACTCCTCTGTTCTCAAATGTTTCTTCTGTGGCACCTCCCCAATGAAGCCTACCCAGACTCCTCTACACCAATCAAAACTCCCTTCCCAGTGCCCCTAATCTCTGTTACCCTGTTCTACTCTTTTCTTTTTCTGTAACATTTACCATCCTCTAACATAATTACTTATTTATTTTCTGTTGTCTCTTTGTGCTTGACACGCTAGATAGTCAGTATTCGTTGATGAAATATAGCCAAAGATAACATGTCCATTGATATGATTGTTCCTTTTTTTCCTCTTTCTTTAGCTCTCTGTAACCCTTTTTTACTCACTCATGTTCAAAAGAATATCCCCTTTTGAAGATATTTCTACTTTGAATAGCTGAATCTTTAATAAAGATTAGCTGACAGAAATATAAGTAGCAGTATTTCTTCAAGAGCTAGAAATAATTTCAATTATATGACATACTTGAAGTTGTAAGAAAATTGATCAACACCATTATACTATACGTTTTAGTATGATAGCCTGTTAAGTGGTTACCTTCTTTCTGTTTTATAATTACCTAAATTATTCAGATCAGGAGTTGGGAAGATTTTTGTTAAAGGGGCAAGAATTGCCATATCTCTAATTGTTGAGATAGCTTTTAAAATGTAGCTTATTTTACCCTCAGGTACTGACTGTTGCTGGGTTCTCTCTTGTGTAGAGATTTGACACCTTGAAAGCTGGGTGGGTTAAGACTCCTCACAGACACAGGCAGTACCTTAAACATAGGGAATGCCTCATCCAGTAACTCTGTTGTCATGTGTTACATGTTTAGAATAAATCTAGCTTCAGAGAGGTCATGAGGTAAACATAATATGCAAGTTTCATGGTTGTTATAGATATTAAAACTATGCTTCTAAAATATGTTTGTAATTACTAATAATGCCATTCTTTAAAAGTAGTCATTTGTGCTTGCTTCGGCAGTACCTCTACTAAAATTGGAAAGATACACAGAAGGTTGGCTAGGCCTCTGTGCAAGAAGGACATGTAAATTCGTGAAATGTTCCAGATTTTTTCAAAAAATTAAAAATAGAGCTACCATATGATCCAGTAATTCTACTTTTGGGTAAATTATCTGAAGACATTGAAAACATCAGTTTGAAGACGTATATGCATGCCTGAGTTCATGTACAATAACCAAGATATGGAAGCAACCTAAGTGTCCATTAGTAATGAAGATGTGGCATATATACAACGGGATATCACTCGCCCATAAAAAGCGAATTAAATCGGGACGCCTGGGTGGCTCAGTTGGTTAAGCAGCTGCCTTCGGCTCAGGTCATGATCCCAGTGTCCTGGGATCGAGTCCCACATCGGGCTCCTTGCTCGGCGGGGAGCCTGCTTCTCCCTCTGCCTCTGCCTGCCTCTCTGTCTGCCTGTGCTCGCTCTCTCTCTAACAAACAAATAAAATCTTAAAAAAAAAAAAAAGTGAATTAAATCTTCCTATTTGTGACAACATGAATGGATCTAGAGGGTATTTTGCTAACAAAATAAGTTAGAGAGAAAAAGACAAATACTATATGATCTCACATGTGGAGTCTAAAAACAGAACAAATGAATAAACAACAAAACAGAAACAGACTCATAGGTATAGCAAACTGTTGGTTACCAGAGAGAGGAGGGGTTGGTGGGTGGGTGAAATAATGGGAAGGCAACTAAGAGGTATGAACTCAGAGTTACAAAATTAATAAGTCATAAGTATACAATGTACAGCAGCATAAGGGATATAGTCAATAATACAGTAATATCTTTGTGTGATGATGAAATGGTAACTAGACTTATTGTGGGGGTCATTTTGTGATGTATGAAAATATCAAATCACTAAGATATATACCTGATACTAATGGGATGGTGTATGTCAATTATACTTCAATAAAAAATGAAAAATAAATAATGATTTTTTCAATGATAAATGAGCTAGATTCCATTTAGTATTCCTTTCTTAAGAGTATAATCTTATTTTATTTTTTTTAAAGATTTTATTTATTTATTTGATAGACAGAGATCACAAGCAGGCAGAGAGGCAGGCAGAGAGAGAGAGAGGAAGGGAAGCAGGCTCCCTGAGAGCAGAGAGCCCGATGCGGGGCTCGATCCCAGGACACTGAGATCATGACCTGAGCCGAAGGCAGAGGCTTTAACCCACTGAGCCACCCAGGCGCCCCAAGAGTATAATTTTAAATTATGAAACTAATATCATTATAGATTTTATAAAATAAAGAACAAAATATTGGCCTTAAGTTTACCAGTGTAACACAACCATTTTCATTTTGCATGAATATTTTCTTTTTGCATATTTATCATTCACACAGTTCTAATAGGGTACATAGTTTTTATTTTGTCTTTTTTGCTTAAATGTACATCATGTCTGTTTCTTCCTGTTGCTATGTAGTCATTATCATAGTAATTTTTCAAGGTTACATAATGGTCCCTAGTGTAGCCATACCATAGTGAGCCTAAATATTTTCCAGGTGTTAGAAATTTAAATTGCTTTCAAAATTTTTAAATCATAAATAACTTTATAATGAAAACTTTTGTGTTTGTAGCTTTTTTTTGGATCATTTTCCTAGGATATATTCTCAAAGGTGAAATTCTTGTTTCACACAATATGAACATAGTAATGAGTCTTGATGTATTGCCAACTGACTTTCCCAGGCGATTGAACCAATTTTCCGCCTCTAGCAATGTATGAAAGTGAAGTTTCACTGCGCCCTTGCCTGTGATTTCTCATCCCCCCCACCCGCCTCTTTCCTCGAACCTTGTATTGTTAGCATTAAAATGCTGGTATCCCATAACAGGGTGGGAATTCAGAAAGCAGTTTTGGGATGTCAGATGTCTGATTCTGTTTTTCTCTCAAAGAGAAAGGAGAGAATTGGTTGAATGTGTTTGATTTAGTTGTATGTCAAAGGATTGGGAAAAAGATAATACATTGTTGGACTGATGAGTTGAAGAAATTTGGTATTTATATCAAATTAGTGTATGTGACATAATCTGGCTATCCATTTTTGCCATCACAGAGCTTCACTTTGCTGTTTTAGTCTGAGACAAATTGGTTCACAAGAAGACATTATATTTATATGTTCGTTTTCTAAAATCTAAAGTGACACAAGAAACTTGCAACCTAGTTTTATACTTCCCAAACATTTTCACTTAATTTTGGAGGAGCACATGATTCCCTTTTTCTTAGAATTAAATAATTTATCCTTTAAAAGAGTTAAATTCTGTTGTTCTTGCTAATGGAGGGTTGGATACCGTTACTGGTCATCCAAAGCTGTAGGTAAAGCAGTTAGTACTTTCCTCCATAAGTGATGGTGAATAGAGGCTGTGGGAAGAAGACTGCTGAGAAATCACACAGATATTGTGTCAAGAAATAACTTTCTCAGGGCACTGAGTGACTTAGTTGGTTAAGCTCTGCCTTTGGCTCAGGTTATGATCCCACAGTCCTGGGATCGAACCCCACTTTGGGCTCCCTGCTTGGCGGGTTGTCTACTTGCTTCTCCCTATGTCCGGTGCTCTCCCTGCTTGTGTTCTCTCTCACTCTCATTCTGTCTCAAATGAATAAATAAAATCTCTAAAAAAAAAAAAAATCCAAACCCGAAACAACTTTTTCTATGAAGGGCTAAAGGAGATGACCCCTTCCCTCTTCTGCTGCTCAGGATTATTCCATTTATTCCACGTTGCTTTCTTTGCAGACAGGCTTTGTATGGGCTTCTCCCATTTCTTGAGAGTTCTCCTACCTTGATTCTGGATTACATAGGACATGAGAAAGGAACACTCGGCATATTCTAGGAACAGAAATAAAGACTTTGAGACTAGAAATTAGGGTATTTTGTAGTTGAAGTTGGAGAGCAAGGAAGATCCAGATCTTTTTTTTTTTTTTTTTTAAGATTTTGTTTATTTATTTGACAGACAGAGATCACAAGTAGGCAGAGAAGCAGGCAGAGAGAGAGGGGGAAGCAGGCTCCCTGCCGAGCAGAGAGCCCGATGCGGGGTTTGATACCAGGACTCTGGGATCATGACCGAGCCAAAGGCAGAGGCTTTAACCCACTGAGCCACCCAGCCGCCCCAGAAGATCCAGATCTTGGTAAGAAGTTTAGAATTTGTTCCAAGTGCAACAAAGCTATTGGAGAGTTTTAAGCAAGAGAGCCAAAGGATCTGCTTTATCTATAATTTTAATATTATGGTCTAGAAAACTTTAGGAAAAGTACATCTCAGTGAAGTTTGAAACTTGGTATACAGACAATTTGGATGATGGGTTTAAAGAAAGGAAAGGAGACAGTTGTTCCTTAATGAAGAGGGCATGACACCAGGATTTAGTTCACACCCACATGTGTGCCTCTCTTCTCCTCTTGTCTCCCCTTGGTCAGGGCAGTGTGGCAGGTTGCTAGTTTAGGACAGAAGGGGATTTCAAGGATTCCTCTCCTCCCTTCAGGTTTTCTCAGACTGTTTTCACACCAAGTGATTTGCAAGGTCCTGCCCATGTCAGTGCTCCAGGAGTAACTGATATTACTGCTCTTTGCTTGGCAGCAACTCAGACACTCCAGTGAACCAATGCCAAGTTCATGATGAAAGTGAACAGCTGATTGACTTGAGAGACTTTCAGACATAAGCCACCCCAGTCACTTCCTTATGCAGACAGTCCCTGACTTAACGAAGGTAGACTTGCAGTTTTTCAACCTTATGATGGGACAAAAGTCGTAAGAATTCAGTAGGAACTGTACTTCATATTTTGAACTTGGGTCTTCTCCTGGGCTAGCATTATGCAGGATGTCCCCTCTTGTGATGCTGGGCAGGGGCAACCACAGTTCCAGACCCACACAATCACACCGCTTAATGACTGACCTACTGACAACTATTCTCTCTCCAGGCAGCCATCCTGCTTTTCACTTTCAGTACAGCGTTGAATAAATGACAACACGCTCTCCAACTTTACTCTAAAATAGGCTTTGTGTTAGATGATTTTGCTCAGTTCTTGGCTAATGTAAGTGTTCTGAGTGCATTTAAGGTAGGCTAAGCTAACCTAACCTATGATGTTTGGTAGGTTAGGTGTATTCAGTGCATTTTTGGTTTACGATATTTTCAGCATTCAATGGAGTTATGGAGTTGTAACCTCATTGTAAGTGAAGGAAGATCTGTGCCTTCTTACCTCTTAATCTGCCATCCTTCCCAATTATATCAGGTGGGGAGAAGTGTTCCTAGACATCGCAAGAGGATATTGAGAATCTCTTTTTAGGCCTTTAAAATTGAATAAGGAGCAATGAACCGTGACACTCGTGTGCCTCACACTATACCAGTAAGTGTCAGCTGCCAGACAGTACTCTGAGTCTGAAAGGGGGCAGTGATGTGACAGGAAAGGTGGGCTCTGCTAGTGGCATCTGGGGTTTGGAGAAATTCTGTTGAGAATGAAAACACTGAGATTTTTCTAGTTAAGCTCCACTATGGGAATCAGGTCTTCACTAATCTGACATTCCAGGCTTCCTTTAGTTTAAGTGAGATGCAGAAGCTGCTTAACAAGGAAAACAATGAGAGACTAAATTACTTTACCTCTTTGTTCTGTTTCCTTGAATTGCTTTTCCCTTAATTACCTACTGCTAATTCTAATTCTACTTTCTTTCTCAACACACAGTTGCTTGTGCCCCTTCCACCTCCCTCCATCTTCTCTATATTGCCTCTCTTCTCTCTTTTCTATATTTCTATATTCCTCTCTTCTCTATATTTCCTGTTCTTCTCTCCAAGATTTGTGGCACTCAACACATTGTGACCAGCATTCTCTTCTCTTTAGACTAAGTTCCCTGAGGATTGGGATCGTGGCTTATTAATTACCATTTCCTCTTGTGCTTGGCATATTTCCTTTAGATTATATGAATTTAATATGTTTTAAAATGTTTTATTTTGGTGGAAATCTTTGTTGGAAAATTCTGTCATATACTCTTATGCCACTTTAGGATGAGAGAGACATTGAACATTTTCTTATGGTCATGGGACAATCATTGTGGTCTCCATTTATTATTCTTGACTTTTGCGATATTTGAAACCATATTTCCTTATATTAAAAACTTCAGAGCATGCAGCTTTTCAAATAGAGTTTCAATTTTAGTTTTTGAAATTATTTTGTATCTTCTTCCTTGTTAGAACTGATCTGGCCTTCTGCTTATAGGCTGACATTTGATTTCACAGGTGCTTGCCTGGCAGGGTGATTGAGGTCTTTGAATGTTACAGTGGAAAGGCCTTGAGTCAGTAAGGGAGCTGGATGTCTACTGTATAAAGAAGTATGTGGTTACTACCAACCAACAAGACTTAATTCCTTCTAACTTTCATGATTCAAAGCATTTTTATAGAAGCAGTCACCATCATTCTTTGTTTCCCCAGCTCTGACAGTGCCAGCCTGCCGAGCCAGGCAGCACTGCCCTCAGGACCTTTGCATTTGCTGTTCTGTCTTCCTGATTGCTCTTTTGCCAGATATTCCTAGGGTTGGCTCCCTCACTTCCTTCAGCTGTTTATTCAAATATCACTGTCTTTGAGATGCCTTCCATGATGACTTATATAAAATATTACCAATCCCCATGCTTCCCCCAACCCTCCCTTTCCCCTCTGTGGTAGATTGTTATAATAATGAATCATGATTCTTTGTATCTCAGCCCCTATGCTGAGGATCACCATCATTCCCCTCTCCAAGAAATCCATTGCACTTGCCCATTCTCTTGATTCTGCGCTGGGCCTCATGACTTGCTTTAAACAGAATGTGGCAGAAGCGCAAATTTTAGAGCTGTACTGTTTGATGTGGTAACTCTTAGCTAGCTCTATGTGACCACTTAAATTAAAATTAAATTAATTACAATTAGATAAAATTTAAAATCTAGTTCTTCAGTTAGTCATATCTCAGGTACCAAATGTTGCATGCCATCAGTGGTTACCTTATTAGACAGCATGGTTTTAGAGCATTTTTATCAGTGCAGGAAGTTTGATTGGACAGAGCTGTTCTAGAGTCTATGTCTTAAGAGATCTTGCAGCTTTCACTCTACTCTCTGGGAACACTAATTACCGGGCTTCAAAGAAGCCCAATCTAGCCAACCGGGCATTTAGATACCATATAGAGGGAAACTGTGGTATTTCAGTCAGTGGTGCACAATATTTTCTGCACATATGAATGAACCCATTTTAGACTTGCAATCCCAGTTAAATGACAGCTGACTATAACTGCAGGAGTAACCTCTGATGGCGCCAGCAGAGGAGCTGGGCAACTTGCCAATCCAAAGAATCTTGAATAATAAGTTATCATTGTTTTAAGCCGATACATTTCAGGTGGCTTTGATACACTGTAATAATAACAGATTCCCCCTTCAGTCTAGTGACTCCTGTAGCTTTGAAACTATGCTCTATGTAGTTACCTCATGGCTTAGGATGTGGAAAAAAAAGAGAAAGAAGGAGTGAGCCCATACCACACCTTTCAGTGAAATCTGTTATTTATCTAGGGAGGAAAACAAAGATTTTTTGCTATTAATTCAACAATAATCAACAATAAATTAAAATGCTTAGTATTGACTAGCTGATAATTAGTTAATAGGAAGGAGTGCCTGGCTTGCTCAATGGGTAGAGCATGGGACTCTTGATCACATGTTGTAAATTTAAGCCTCAGGTCGGGTGTAAAGATTACTTACAAATAAAATCTTTTTAAAAATACCTTTGATAATTAGATTACTGGAGAAAACTACTTTTGCCTTAAAAAATAATGTACTTAATAATTTGCAAAGTATATAGTTCAAGTAATCCAGAGCTAACTGGAATCCAGTAATTTAGGATATCCAATTTAGGGTAATCACATGTGGGATACTTTGTTCTATTTTGCTCCTCCCTATTTTGGAATCCTACCTAGTATTTAATCTGAAAGCAGTCCTTCATTTATTCCTTACTCCCTAAGCATTTGTTGAGTACTTTCTATTTATGTCTATGCAAGCACTGAAGAGAATTTCGAATGAATAGATGTGAGCCTTATCCTAGAAGAACCTCAATATAATGGAGGGGACAGATGCATGGTCACAATACATCAGGATGAGCTATGCTAGAGAAATAGAAAGTGCTCTGGAAACTCTGAGGAGGAACATACTGAACATACGCAGTGAGCTACTCCTTTGTGGATGGGTGGACGAGTGGGCATAGAGGTTAGACATAAACAGATTACCTTGGGAACTTTTTTGGGAGAAAGAACAGAATTCTTATTTTATTTTAATAGTAACTTTATTGAGATACTATCCCCATAGCATAAAATATTAAAAAACAGTTCAGTAGCTGTTAGTATAATCACAGAATTGTTCACCCATCATCACTATCTAGATTTAGAACATTATCCCCAAAAGAAATCCCACACCCACAAGTCATCACTCCCCCATTCTTTCCCAACCATCCATCCCTAAGCAACCACTGTTCTACCATGCGTCTCTATAACTTTACCACTTT